>JAJOOH010001200.1:0-27703 GCA_029582605.1 Solanum gracilifrons | reverse complement strand
CTCCTTGTTGATTTTGACTTAAAATGGAGGTTAGGTGTGGGACCCACTTTTTTCTAAGATGATCTCGTATGGAAGTTTGACTGCTCCATTGAGTATGTTATATCAAATTTGTTATGGTAGCATATCCCATTTACATACGGGGTTCAAAATGAATTTTGAACAACCAATTGGAGATATTGTTGTTGCAAAAAACCAGTTGATGTGCATCAGCTGGTGTAAGCCATTGTTGGCCTTCAAGTTCATGGGTCATGGGTCACGTTCCCATATCCCAAGTAGACGAGTGGAAGCAATCGTGAAAACCAGTCGCAATTGTAGGGTTCATATTTTTGGGTCCCGTAGTTTCTTGTTGGCCACAATCGCGGGGCCTTTGCTACATTTGTGAGGTCCACATTCACGAGGACCCAACATGTTTGCGCATAGAATTCTTGGTCTATCTTTAATAATAAAGACAGACCCGATCAATATTTATTTTATATTTTCCTTTGGAGATTTCTCCTCAAATATAACTATGATTGAGGTGATTCAACGTCCCGTGGGTTCGTGGAGGTTGTGGCTACATGGGAGAGTGATCAGAAGTTGTTAAGGATTCTTCGTTTGAGGTAAGATCACATATTAGTGGGCTACCACTATTTCTTTATTATGTTTTAATGGCAAATTACTTACATGTTGATTGTTTCCTTTGATATGAGCACCGAATTGTGTTCCATTTTGGAACACAAGCTCGGGGTATTAATTTGACCTTTAGACTGTGTCGTTTCCATAAATTCCTATGTGGGTTCCATGATTCTCATTTTTACTTCAGAATTGGCCAGTCTCCATTTTATGTGTTTTAGTGTTTAAATGACTGTATTAACAATGTGATTCTATTTTTGATAGAGTGACAAAATTGTTAGGCCATTCAGAAAGGAAAAACTTCAGAGAGGTGATTTGGAGTGCGCACGGTCAGCGTAAAGGTAGGATATGACTTTCCTTCTGCTAGATTGAGCTTGAATGTATGAATTTGTGTTGATTAGAGTGAATTGGGGATGGGTACCTAAATGTTCTTATTACATTTCTTAGGAACCATGTTTTAGGCTTGATTTGATATTATTTCGGGTGTAGTACTATGCTAGTTGAGGTTTTGTAATTGTCTTCATCTTGTGATTGACTTGTGTGTTGTTGTGGTATAATTAAGCAAGTTTTACCTTATCTAGGCTTATACTAGTTCCTGCCTTAGACTTATGACATTTATATTAGGCCTTGTTTCTTCGATGATGATTTCAACAACTTTGATCCTTGTAGACATGTAGCCTTAGTTTAGGCGTTGCCCCAATTTTGGCGACTTTCTGCCTTCGCCCCCTCTTTTTTATGGCTCCATTGTGATCTTCAAGGTTTTGTGCTTCACTAAATGATTTGGGATTGGAATCGGCTCGGTATTGGAACACTATATTGTTTACTTAGGAGTGGACATCGTTCCATGATAGTATTGTGGATTGATAATTTGAGATACTTTTTTTCAAAGAATATTTGGAATAATTCTCATGTGTGAATGCACTTTTCCTAAAAAGATATGAAATATATTTATATCTCACAATTTCCAAAATATGTCAATATCACTCAACTTGACTAATTTGTATGAAAAATAACAATAAAAAAGGATGAATATATCAACACGCATTGGATCTCATATATGAGCTACTACATTCTATGACACTTGATCGATTCTTATATAATGTTACAAAATAATCATTAATACAAAAGATAATCAACAACATTAGTAACTAGTTGTTTTTTATGATATTTCCAATTAGTTAACCAAGAAGATGAAGAGCATTGTCAATTCTCATCCTGCTTGATGGCGGTATAAAAGATGGAATTATTTTTATAAAATTCAAACATCAGAGTAAAATTTTGAAATAAAAAATATTTTTAACAGTCAAAATTGAGTTGAAACATATGTTATAAGATATTCTCAAAATATAAATTATAAGGAAACTATTAAAAGAATTGAATAATTTTTATACCCAAATGATAATATATTTACTTATTCATGTATTGTAAGGACAAAATTAGAATTTATTAATAAATATGGAATGGAATTTTTGGAAATAACTATTGGGTTGGTCAACCCATAATGGTGCTAGTTAGCCCGTTAGCCTATTAGGTTGTCCTCCTCCTTAACCCTAATCCTTATAAATGAATACACCATTAAGGATGTGGAATAAGAGGGGATTTTCCACATTATTTGACCGCTAGGGTTTACACAACAAAAATACTCTTTGCATCACCTAAAGGATATATAGTTTGTTTAAACATGGGGATTCTGTGAAGAATTCCGACGATCGGTGTTAAAATTCATGGTTGTTGTAAATCTACTACCTCTATGGAGAAACCTGTAAGTTTCCTAACATGTATTTACTAATTGAAATACTACAGGAATAAAAAAATTCCTTGAAACAAACATGTACTATGTTTCAAACAAACACCAATGCCAATAAAAGAATCAATTCTACAAACATGTGAGTTCACATTCTCAATAGTTATGTTTCTAGTAAAAGATTCTTTAGTTTATTTTATTGTTTCAATGATAATCTATATGTTTTTTCTCTAATATTTTTGGAGTTTTCTACCCTTTTTTTGGCAATTTTTCCTTTATAGAAAGTTTTTGGATGATAAAAAAAATTTGGGTGTTTCTTTTATATTCTTCCAATCTTAATTCTGTGAAACTCTATTATTAGAAACATAAAAATGTTTCATTTAGTAAATCTTTTAGTGGTCCAAGAAGAATATTTTTTTACGAATCAAAAAGCATCAGAAGACAATTCTTTTTGTTTTTTTGTTTACCTTATACTTGCTTGAATCTTCACATATGAATTATTGTTAAGATTGAATTTTCATTGGTAGAGGGTTTACCTTTATACTTTAATATGCCTGAGGAAAGGATATGTTGTAGCAATACAAAATTTGTCCGTGTGTGACCTATAGATCAAGGGTTCCAGAGCTGAATGTTGGAATGAACTTGACGTGATTTGTGATATAATGAGCCTGAAATATTTATTTCTATAAATATGTGTTCCTACTTTTACTAATATGTTTGCTTCACTTAATTCAAGTTAAGAAAAGCATAGCTCAGCAGCCAATCGGAGGCATATAAACACGAGAGAGACATTAAATTATATGCATTTTTTCTCTAATAGTAAAGGTCAATGATTATGTAATGGTGAGTTAGATTCTTTCAAAATCAAATTGTGTCATTCAGTTTTTCCCTTTTATTCACCTATTATTTTGCACTTAGGTAACAACCAATTCCGATCGTTATGGGTAGACCAAATGGTGATAGAATTGGATCAAAAAAACTTTTTGGGTAAGACTTAAAAATTCTAGGGTAGGCAAGTTTCACATGGAGTGTGAGTGAGGCGAGGTCTAGGGAAATCCGGGAATGAGTTAGGTGATATGTTTAAGATTGGTTTATATTTTCTAGTAGCTAAGACATTAAGGAACACTTATGAATTTTTTTAATCGAAATTGAATGAGTAAAAATCCTGGAACGAACTAGGTATGAAAGGGTTAGTATGGGACATCAAGGGTCGAAGGTATGTTGCAAAATGGAGACATTTTGGCAAATTTCTGAGTCTCTGATTATGTGCAAGCCGATATAGATGGCATCAAACCGCTATAGCGGGATGTTTGTGTAGGCTCTATAGCGGTTATGTAGGAATTATGGCAGGGGAAGCCGCTATGAAGACACCGCTATGGCGACATTGCTATAATGGGTTGGGCTGCTACTGCAGGGTAAATTAGGGTTTTATGCAGAAAAAACCTCTAAACCTAGATCTTATTTTCTGTAACTTCATTCTTGGGTGAAGGGAAGCCGATTAAGGGCATTTTCCACATGTTTTCCACTCAATTCATTCTTAAAGGTATGCTTATTACTCCCCTATATTGTAATATTCTTATTCCTTAAAATCCAAGGTATTACTCTTAGGAGAGGATTTTGACTTGATTTAATTGGGGCGGGGAGGGGGAGATCCTCTTTGGGAAGAATGATCATGAATTTTCACAGGGTTAGGATTTGAGTATAATTCAGGTATTATTAGGCCATTTTTTATTTATTGTGGTTTTTACTTATTTTTCAGGCGAAGAACAAGCCAATGCATTCCAAAGGGAGAATACTTGGGATCTTTAAAGCATTCATGCTTATTTCGAGGTAGGCATGGCTGTTTTTTCCATGTTATGTAATTATGAATGTCTATTGTGTTGGGGAAAACATAGGGAAGGAATATGAAATGGAATCATGTTGATAATCTCCTGCAATAATCTCATTTATTTTACTTGTGTATTCAGCCCGTCCGATTAAGTCGGATATGCCCGCTTCTTTGAGTGGTTATTCAGGGGTTCCACAATAGTCTCTAACTCAAGGTAGTCAAAGAGCTTCTTACTCATCAACTAGTAGGCTCTCACTTGACCACAAATGCTTCAGTTGTTGTGAGCAAGGACATTCGAAAGAGAATGTTTCACCGACAAATGGTTTCCTAGGTGCAACAATAGGTAAAGGCCATAGTACCAGCAGGTAGAGATAATAATGCAGAGGATATCCACAGGGTGGGCGAAGAGGCGATCATGGAGGTCATGGAGGTTAAGGAAATGAAAATGCAAAAAGAGGAGATGAGAATCCTAGTAGGGGGCTTCCCATAATGATGATAGATCTCCGTATTATGCTTTTCTCGGTAGATTAGAGGCTGTGAATCAAATGCTTTGATAACAGGTACTATTCTTGTTTGTGACCAGATGGCATCTATTTTGTTTTATATGGGATCCACATATTCATATGTATATGTTAGATCAGCATTGGGATTCTACTTGAGTTGTGGTATTCTTGATGCCCATATTCATGTTTCCACCCTTGTTGGAGAGTTTGTTGTTGTTACCCATGTATATCATTCTTGATCTTTTATGTTTGTGGGTATTCAGACTTGGGTAGATTTAGTAAACCTGGATATGGTGGATTTTGATGTGATCTTGGGTATGACTTGGTTGTCCCATCACTTTGTTGTGCTCAATTGTAATGTTAAGACAATGACTCTAATGATCCCGGGTTGAGAAAAATGAGAGTATGAAGGGGTGTATAATTCTAAGCACTCAAAGATCATATGCGAACTTCTTGATAAAGGTGTTATTCGACCCAATACTTCTCCTTTGGTGCTCCGGTATTGATTGTAAAGAAAAAGGTTGGTAGGTTGAGAATGTTCATAGATTATAGATAGTTGAATAAGGTCACCATCCGGAATAAGTAACCTAGTAGTTTAATTAATTGAACTCTAAATTAGCTTAATCTTGATTAGTGATAACTTAAGTATATTTTGTGTGGTGAATTGTACTACTAGACATAGTACTATATGGAAAATTTTGTTTTACTGGTGAATTCAATAACCAAGGCATTAAATAATTGTAGATTGGTTTTTTGTTATTATTGTACTTGTGTGTTACCATTTTTCTATACTTTGCCAACTATTGTTATCATGACCAGGAGAAAGGTTGACTTTGGTTATCACAAAAGTTTCAAGGAATGTAAAAAAATTGAAAATCTTTACAAGTATCATAAGAGAACCAAAGATAGTCGCACATCTGAAGTGGATGGAAAAAATTATTGTATTTCCAATCAATTGGAAGCGTTGGAAAACATCGCTTCTCAACAAGTGAACATGTCAAATTTGCCATCTCATCTGAATATTTTAGCAATGTCGTTTTCAAAATAATCCTTCCATATCCTCTTCTTCTTATCCATTCTTTGTATTTTCTCATCGGACGAAGAAGTTGAATACGACATTGCTGAAACATTCCAATGAGATGGAAAATTTGACGCGTTCACTTGTTAAGAAGTGATGTTTTCCAACGCTTCCAATTGTTTGAAAAATGATAGTTTTTCCCATCCTCTTTAGATGCGCGGCCATCTTTGGTTCTCTTGGGATACTTGTAAACAGTTTGAAATTTCTCTTTACATTTCTTGAAACTTTTGTGATACTCAAGGTTTGCCAGTTTCCTTGTCATGATCACAACAGTTTGAGAAGTATTAGAAAGATGGTAACACACAATTACAATAATAACAAAAAACCAAACTACAATTATTTAATCCATTCGTAATTGAATTCACCAGTAAAATAAAAAATTTCATATAGTACTATATCTAGTTGTACTATTCACCACATAAAATAAACATGAAGAATAATATATAACTAAGCAAGATTAAAGTAATTTAGAGTTCAATTAATTTAACTTATTTCGGGTTCAGTTAATTAAAATATCTAGAAGTACGACTTTTTTAACCAGTTGCAGAGTTTTCCTATATTCTCCAAAATTGATTTGAGATCTGGGTACCACCTATTAAAGATTATTCCTAAGGACATACCTAAGACAACTTTCAGGACCTGTATGGGAATTATAAGTTCTTAATTATGTCTTTAGGGTTGACTAATTCTTCAATAACTTTCATGAGCTTGATGATATGATTTTCCTATACTCTTTTGTAATTGTGTTCATTGGAGATATCTTGATCTACTCCAAGAGTAAGGAAGAGCATGCAAATACCTTTTATATTGTTATGGGTTTCCTGGAAAAACGAAAGTTGTATTCAAAATTTTCAAAATGTGAATTCTAGTTGTCTTTGGGTGCCTTCTTAGGGCATGTTGTTGTGGTAAAATGGCTGATGGTGGATCCTGAAACGATTGAGGTGGTGAAAAATTGGGTTCGACCTAGTTCTGTGAAAGAGGTTAGGAGTTGTGCATCTTCCTAGCTACCATCGTAGATTTGTTATGAACTTTACTTGTATTCATATGCATCTAACAAGGCTAAACCAAAAGAAGGTACCCTTCATGTGGTTTGACAAATATGAGGAAAGCTTCCAAAGGTTGATGACTCTCTTCACCCCTACCTCTATTCTAACATTACCAATAGAAGGTAAGGATTTTATTTTTTGTTATGATGCTTCACATTTGGGTTTTGTTTTTGTGTTGATACAGAACATGAATGTCATAGACTATGCTTCAAGGCAGTTGAAGGTTCATGAGAGATACTAATGAACCCATGATCTGGAGTTGACAGTGTTTTCTCTCAAAGTTTGGCGGCACTATCTTTATGGAGTCAAATGTGGGGTTTTCACTAATTATTAGAGTTTACAACATGTGTTCACTAAGAAATATTTGAATCTGAGACAGAGAATGTGGATGAGATTGTTAAAAGACTATGAAGTTACCGTTCGGTTAAGGCCACAGTTGTGGCACAAACATTAAGCAGAACGACAATTAGTACGACAGTTTGGCTTGCTTGGGGTATGTAAGTGACCCTTACTAAGAGAGATACCAGCTCTAGAGGCTAAGTGTATGCAGCTGCGTATCTTAAAGAAAGATGGTCTATTATCCAGTATAAGGTTAACCCAACTTTTATAGAAAAGATAAAGACCAAGGAGTTTGAGGATACAGACTTAAACAAGATCAGAAATAGAATGGTATTTGGGGAGGCCCAACATGATATTCTAGATGCAGGTGGAGTTCTCAGTTTTAGAGGAAGGATGTGTGTTCCTCAGGTTGATGATTCGATATATTTTGCGTTGGAAAAGTATCACGGTTAACGGTATTCCATTCATCCGGGTGTGACCAAGATGTATTGAGATTTGATGAGACTTTATTAGTGTCGTGGAATGAAGAACGATATTGCTTAGTATGTGTCCAAATGTCAAAAGTTCCAGCAAGTAAAGTATGAGAATCAAATGTGTGAAGGATTACTTATAAGGATGCCTATTTTATGAGTATAGGTGGGAAATAATAGTCATGGATTTCATGGTGGGACTTCTTATGACTTTGGGATAGTATGACAAAATTTGGGTCATCACTAATAGATTGATAGTCTGTCCTACTAAACTCTCCACATGTAGGCACTAAGATTCCTTCTAAGTCTTCTTTCTGAGATGCTTCTATTAACCTCTTCTCGCTTCTATAGAAATCTTTCTATAATTGTTACCAACATTGTCTTATCAAGCCGCTTAATCTAACTCTCAATTGTCTGACTTCTCCTTCTTGGCCTACTAACACCGTCCTTCTAATTTCATATCTTCCTAGTTCGAGGAAACTTGAAATATATTTAAGAAACTCATCATTGGCTATATATGATTTATTCAACCAAAATCTTGAGGGTAATAAATAATGCTTACATCACCCTAATCCATACTTATAACTCAAATATACTATCTAGGCAAACATAGAAAATCATAAACTTAATTAGAACATTGCATGACGACATATGATCTCGGGTACACCTCTTAATGCTCTTGCTAATCTAATGACTTAGCCAGACTTCATTGATCTCTTCTAAGATTCATAATACCACACTTATATCCTCATATTTATCGAAAATTAACACATTGAATCCTCACCTAATTTATGTCAAGCCTACTAGATCAGATCTCAAAACAAACATCATTACCCTTATATTGAAATCATTTCTATCACGACACGCATCTCAAATTCAAGCTTAGCGTCTTGTATGAAACACAAATATCAATATCATTGCTCACATACTATACTAACTTACGAACAATAGATAAAATTAATAAAAACGCACCCACTAAGACCTCATGACAAGTAGTTAATCTTTATCTCCTTGTCTACCTATTTACTGATTACCGTCACATTCCTTTTCACAACTTAGGTACAATTTACCCTTTCACTATACATCATTGCCTAATTAGTTCTATAACCCTATGAATACCATGGGGCTCTCCCTTCAAAAATGACAAGCTTATCTTAGATCTATCACCTCATGAATAATTTTTTCTTTTATTCAACACATATACATGGCCTTCACTACCACAATGTTACATTGACATAAACTCCCTTCTAGTTAAACTATACTCTAACTCATCCTGACTAGTAACTATTCCTCTACCTTCTATCATGAAATCCATAAAAGGTTATTACTCCGTAGTATACATATAAAAGAAAACCCCTCATTAATCACTTACTAGGTACACGACTGCAACTATACACTTTACTCGATAACTATTCCCATTTCATAGGTTACTACACCTCAAAATGCATACTTCTAACTTTGGAGACTTTTACTACTGCTTCTTATAACATCGTAACTCATACAATCTTTTTGGGTGAAAATACTACCAAGCTCTAAAACATACTTCCCTCTAAAAGGGTCTCACCTGAAATAATGTTTAGAGAAAAGAGTCTAGGAATACATTTCATTTATAGCTTCAACAAATAAGAGTGCATTCTTTCGAATCTACACACTTAAGCTCACTCACGGGCTTCTCTCAAGCCCTTCTACAATCTCATGACTTTCTAAAGACTTTTGTTGAGAGTAACTCTTCGAAAAAGATTTGGGCTTTGCTTTTCAACCACCTTGAGTATGAGGGGTAGTCGAATGGATATGAGAAACTCATGAGTTTAAATAAGTTCCTTATGGCAAAGTTCTATTGCACGATTTAGAGTATGAAATAAGGAAAACTTTTCTTAAATGTCTATAGTCCCTCATTTATAGAATTGGGTCCCTCATAACCATAAATAAGATCCTACTGACACGGATTCATAGATACCCTAGGACACTTGAAACCTGGCTCTGACACCAATTTTTTCAAACCCCGAGCCTAAACCTGGGACTTCGCCAACACTCTAGAACCAGTGTTGATCCCCATGAGAACCCTTGTCCTGGGTGGCTAATAAGAAGAAGACTAACTCAAGCATAAACAAGCATCAAAGCTGAAGAATCATTTAAAACAGTTTATTTAAATCTCAAAGCTATCCGAAAATACTAAGTATTAAACATAAAGTTTTAAATAAAAGTTCAATACTTCAAGACTGACAAAAATTGTCTATCTGTTAAGCCTCTACTAGATAAAGTTAGGTGTCAGGACAAGACCCACAACACATCAAAATGCTACTACTAATGTAACACCTCGGATTTTGGAAAAGGTTAAGATGGGTTAATGGAAAAGTCCATGGGCCTAAAAAAGGTCATGAACCCTTAAAGGAAACCTAAATGGTCCGTTTAGGGTTTCACTAGCTGTTTAGGCTTAGTGGCCTGGCTATTTTGGACTGCTAGGATTTGGGGTCACCTTGACAGTTCCCTAAACTACCAGTGGAGGCTTGTACGGCATGTTAGGGAAGGTGGACCAACTGTTTAAGGCAACCCTGAAAAAAGGCCACCTGTACGGTTCCCTAAATGGACCATCATGCCCTCAACAGTCCGTTTAGGGATCAATATAGGTCACCCCGTCAACTTTTGACTCAGGGTTATTTTAGTCTTTCCCTTATGTGTTTTAACACCTAAGCTATGTTGTTTTAGCCCCTATTCTAAGTCCTATATAACGGATTTAAGTCCTACAACTATTCATTCTAAATCATTCACCTAAATTCTAATTTCCCTCCAAGTTCATCCCCAAAATTCTCTCTCTAAAGCTAAGGAAGAAGAAGAAGGGTTTCACTTAAAGATCTTCAATTCACCATAGATATTGGGCCTTGATCACTAAGGTATGGTAGTATTCACCTATGATTTCCTTTCTTCTATAGAGTTCCTCAAAAATCTTCCAATTTTACAAGTTAGATTCTTAATTCAAAGTTAGGATTCTATTCAATCTTCATGGGTTCTTTTCAATTATAATTTAATTGATTTTTTTTCTATATTCTAATGTATGAATTGAAGTAATTACATGGTTTTTGAGTTGAATTAATATGAACCCATGTGTGATCCATGATTTTAGACTATGAGCACATGATAAAGTTTATGAACTATGAACTATTAATTTATGAAGATATGCATGCTTTTATGAAATTAATGTAAATATTTCCAGGATGCTTTGAGAGGAAAGTATCAATGTTATTCTGAAAGGTTTTCTCACATGCTACTATGATCATGATTGTGAAAGATATTTCTCACATATAGATTCAAATTGGTGAAGGGTTTTCTCATCTATGTTGAATTGTGTTTAAGGGGTTATTCTATGTTTTGATTTTAAATATGTGGATTGGTATTGATCATTATCTTTCCTATGTTATAATGATATTTTATTGTTATCTATTCCGTTGGGATTTTGACTAAGCACCGAGAGGGCTTTGAGGTAAAGGCTCAAATAGGTTAGTCTCTAGTAGTAGCCTCTAGCCCCTAACTATGTACCCCAGTTGGATTGTCTAAAATGACCTAGCTAGTGGATCCACTTTAGCAAAATATGATGTGTACGGATTCTACCTTCACAAGCAGAATCCCCTTATTTTTGTATGAGGGATATACCGGATTCTATGATATATCTCTCATGGTCTTATTATCGGTTAAAGCTAATATCCCACAAAAGAACTATAATTTTTTCAAAGCTTTCTTTTATTTCTTATTTTAAAGATGTTACGCTTGCACTGACCATGATTATGCCTTATGTTTCTAACCCTTTTTATCTTGTGATTTAATTTGGTTATTGCATGTCATGTAAAGTTCTTTTTAGCATGATTTCATATCTTTTATGCATTGATATCATACTTAGTACATTTCATTTACTAATGGATATTTGTGCCTACATTATTTCACTAATTTAGGGTCTGACGCATCTACCTCTCATACTTGTGGCTAGTTGATCTCTTGGCATTTGAATATTGGTGAGTCATCATGTTCCAAGGACTGAGATACTTTTACATGGTTTTCATTATTTCAGTTTTTAGACTTTATTATGATATATGGGTTACGTCCCAATCACTTCCTTTGATATAATAGATGGCTTGTTGAGACTATATTAAACTTCCATTTGTCAAACTCATTTATGATATAAGACTGTGACTTTTGAATCTTTATTTCTATTATCATGTATGATAAATGCTAAGTGCCTTCTGTAGGGCCTTCCAGAGTTCTATATGTCATATTACACCAAGGGTATACCCTGGGTCGTCACAACTAACAAATCATAAACTTGGAGTCCTCCAAAACCAAGGAGATCTCACCAAAAACTAATGAACGGATGATATGATCTCAATGGAACTCATGTTGATGGCCTAATTACCTGAATCTATATCATGAAAAGATGTAGGTCAAATCACATCAGTACATTTAATGTACGAGTATGTAATAGGGCTGAATAAAACAAAAACGGAATTGAAATACTAAGGGTAACTCAACTGAAGAATAATATAAATCATGCCGAAAATAATTTAAGCTTTTGTTGAAGGAATGCATTAATAGTAAATATTGAACTAAAATATGTAAATAAAATATTATTTACTTTACTTTACTGGAAGTTTCTCTAACCGATAATTATCACTATGAGCCTCGTAATGATACAAAATATTACCCACGTTGCCAAAGCCGCCCTATACCTTGCCAGAGTATAGGACAAAACTGAACTAATGGATCCACTAAAATGTCTTCTTGAGGCAGGTGAGGAGTCACCCATCTTGCGGAACAATCCTATCTAAGTTGGCAGTTTAGGTTATGGAGTTTGAGTTATCTAAACTCTTACATCAAATCGGTGCTCAATACTGCTCCCAAAATATAATTGTATGCTCATGTAAAATTACTCTCTTCTTTGAGATAATTTCTCAAAAGGGCCTCTTTAATAGGTAGTTGAATTGTACTCAATCTTTCTGAAATTCTCTGAAAATCCTTTATAGTTTTATGTAAATATTACTCTCTTTTCAATGTGAAAATAATACTTTCTTTAAGGGGTAGCTAAAATTCTCTTTATCAAGTTGAAATGCATTTGAAAACTATTTATGCTCCTCTTAAAAATAGTAGTTCTTATTTTAATATGAAAATAGTACTTTTGGAACCATTTGTGTTTCCTTAAAATCTTCCCAAAAGGTACTTGAAAATACTCTTGAACTCACTTTAAATTCAAGAATCAATGCATGAAAATAAATGCACAAAGGCTTTCAATAAAAGATCATCAACTAGGGTTCATGTGAAATATAAGCATGAGCAATAACTCAAGGATATCAATATATAGAATATCATAATGTCGTAATAAGTAACTCAATCCATAACTAGAACTTAATGGAAATTGTGGATTAAGTACTTGACTAAACTTTTACTGGCTGGATTTAGATATAGAGTGTGACACAACTAGTCCAACACTTTGAATATACTTACATACATGGAAGAACAAAGTTCTTGAAAAAGTTTGTAGAAGAACTTGATTGAAAAACTTGAAACCCTAGCTTTTGTCTTCCTTGCAATTTTTTTGGAGATGAAAAGTGGAGAAGAATCTTGGATTGAAGCCTTAGGATTCTTGAAGAGACTCTTGAACTTGGAGCCTTTAGATCTTGAGAAATTGGAGAAATTCTTTCTTAGAGTTCTTGATCTTTGTAAGAATGAGAAATGGGGATTTTGAGAGTTTCTATAAGTATAATAATGATACTGGGTTGTAATATGAACTTAGGTAATTCAAGGATTGTAATTGGTAATCTACATCATGTTATAATGGATGGTATATGTATTAGCTAGTGTTATTGTTCTATTGTTACATGTGTATACTCTTGTTTAGTTTTGCATATCAACTGAGGGTGAGGATTGGGATTCCAGGCTATGTTGTACTTGTTATTCTAGTTATATGTGGTCTCTTTTGCTAAGTTGTGGTTATCAAGACAAGCTGAAGACTGGGGGTTTTAGTGTATTGCTAAATGCTGGGACTGGTTATGGGTTGTTCAGTATTTATAACATAATTGGTAAGGGGAATTTGTTTGTGGCTTACTAAGTTGGATCAAGGGCCAGTGTGTTGGCACGACACCCTGAGTGAGAATAGTAGGTTGGTTAGTAGTGTTAGTAGTGATCTTGTATTTGGGAAATATCTGTAGAAGAAAGCGGTTAGGTTATGATCTGTAATGAGGGCGTCACAAAAGGTAGTTGAGATAGAGCATAAGGGTTCCCAGTAATAGTGTTTGTGGTAAGGGTCGTAATTGAAGATTCAGGTTTCTAAGTTTTATATTGAAGTTGCATGTTTGTTTGATTATCCAGATGATATTATGTGGTGGGTGTGGGTCGACCGATGAGGCCTACCAGTATGTATTGTTTGTACTGATACAACTCTTTTTATATGTGACTTGACATAGTCTGGTTGCAGGACTTAGTGATGTTGTGTTGTATTTCTTTTATTTAATGTATCTCTTTGGTATCTCTTCTACCTATTTAGACCAGTTCCTTGGGAGGATTTTTTGGTCAGTTCTAAAAAGATGTTTTTTTTTTAATTTTTGAGTTTCATGATTATTCAGTTGTATTGAAGAAATTCCTTATTCTTTATTTATTTCTACAATTCCCATTTTAAAATTGGGTGGTATGGGTTCTCCTATCTAGGGGTTAGAGTATATGTCTGCACGACTCGATGGATTGGGTCATGACAATTTGTGTCAGAGCCCATGTTATCGGTCTCCAAGTACAAGTGTAAATGTCTAATAGAGTTCTAAGGATTGACATGTTGATGTCAACATTAAATCTCTAGGGGGATTATGAAGCATTCTAAGAAATTGTCTCACTTCTTCACTTTTTTTGTGCGGTCTATCGCATGTGGTATGAGTTGAGTTCAATTTGTATATCTAGATTCCAATTAGTATCTTAATGAGGTATATTGGACTTCATTGTCATGTCTGAAAGGACACAACCAACAAGGTGTTTGGCCTTAAGGATCACGAGAATGCATAGATGGTCGGTTAGTGGTAATCAATGACGCGTATAGCAAATAATGAACTTGATCGATTTGGCGATAAATTTTAATGGTTGCTATTATTTGCATTGCATTGCTTGAGTATCTCCCTATGTGAGAAGTTTAATTCCCTAGAAATTGTGAGACAAATTAATATTAAATTGTTGCGACATTGGTTGGAAGTGTTGTGTTAAAAATGGCATGGACTTACCATTGGTAAAAATGGTAAGAAAGGGGGACGAATTGTGATTGTACGGGAACTCTGGTATAGAAACAATTAATATTGGTTGGGAACCTAGGAAAAAGGGGGTTAGTCTTGTGTGATAGTGGGTATATGATAATATAAACTGTGTGTCGATAGTATTCAAAATTTATTTTTGTGAGAATGTGGTATAAGTACATAATTATGTGTGTGTATGGTCCAGAAAAATACTTGTGCCGGGGAACGATCTTGGGGTTGTGTAACTCAATAGTTATGTGTTTTTAGAGTTGGTATAGAATTGGGAATTGGGAGCATTGCTCAATTTTTCAAATTCTGGGTTGAGGCTTGCCAGAAACGCCATAGAAAAGTTGGGCCGCTATAGTGCTCTCGCTATGGCAGAACTTTCCTCAACATAGTGAAAGACACCATAGTGGTGCTCAGTCGATATAGTGGGCAGCCACAATAGCTGGCGCCGACCGCGATAGCGAGCAGCGAGAATTAGAGACTACACTCTTTTTTTACCCTACTTTTGCTTTCCTTTCCAACCAATTCTATCACATTTTCAATATATTTCCACGTAGAAAACAACAAAAATATATCCCAGAATAATCCTAGCGTAGAATACTGGGATTAAATATCCCAAAACCCAGCATCTATTTCTATCAAAAACAATGAAAAGTAAAAAAGGTGTCTTATCCAAATGGGGAAAGCCCGAAACAAAGTATCAAATTATCTAAAGGGGGAGTCCTAACTTTGCGCCCGATAACTATCATGGAGCGGGGTCTTCTGCCTCGGCCTCGCTCATAAAGGGCGACTCCTGTAGGTCCTTCGGGGAGATTAAGTTGAACATGGCCTTTATGGGCTTCCACATACGGGCAAGTAGACGGTCATGAGAAGGCCCTCTCCTCCTCTCAACATCAAGCTCCCTGTGGAGCATGGCTATGTCCATGGAAGAAGCAGGTTGGGCTAAGGATCTAGTAGGAGCAACCTTCATGGATCTAGATATTGCAGCCATATCCTCCTCAAAACGGATGCTAGATATTGAGGGTTAATACCGGGTAGTAGGGGCGGAAAAGTCCTCATCATCCTTTAGACTTGTTACGACCTGGCTGTTCCCCGCCGCGCATTTCTTTATCTTCTTCGAAACTCAGTTGGGATTTGAACTTACCATAATTCTCCACCTTGAAATCTATATCATCCACAGGCACACATGCTCGTCTGCAAGTCGAAGATACTAGGCTGGGAAAAAAAGGGACTTCTTGTTGTCCCGGTAGAAATCCTTCCACTAAGACACAATATGCCCCCCAATTTTACCGAGATTCCCTGTATAATGCAAGCCACCACTAATGCTCAGGTATAAGTCATGTCAGAGAGATTTCACAATAAACAGATCCACCGACCAACCATTGTCACCACCTCTAAGCATTAGGTGAAAAGTAGTGGCTCGTAAGGCCTTCGGTATTAGGCTAATATACCTCCCCCAAGTACTTATCTTCCACCAGCAAGTTCCACATCCATGTCTTGTCAATTTCTCTCAAATTGGCTTTGCAGGCTGCATTAGAGACCTTTGGCACCCTCAATGCTTTGTTTAGAGACTAGGCATCCACGGGGACATCCACTCCGTAAATACGGATGGTAGGATTGGAGGAACCACAAAAATTCCAGTATGAATTATAGCATAGAACTCAGTCATCCACCTAATGTGTGAAAAGGGAGGGGCCTCCACCAAAGGACCCCTACTGAACTCTTGAATCTGGTTGTTGAATACACTAGAAAGTTAGGGTAGTATGGTCCTCTCCAAACAAAAACCCATCCATCGGATTTTGTAGAACCTTTCCTTAATAGAGGCATAGACAAATCTCTCATTAGGGTAGTATGGCCCCTTAATTATAGCCTTGGATAACCTACAACATTTAGTTATAAAACCATGAAATTATCCTTAGGAGTGTTTCTATAGAATATTTTGTGTTTGAGTCGGACTGGAGGCTGCAAGTTATTTCCTCCCATTATAGCAACCATTGAGGTACTATATCGGAGGGGCATAGGGGCAACGTGTCTTCTATATAGGACTTTGTCCATAGTCTAAACATGAAGGGTCGCGTCAATGGTGCCCCTTAGCCCAAAAATCTTGTATTTGTCAAAAATTTACAAATCAGTGTTCCTAAAGTGCCCGTTGTTTGCTTAGTTTAGATAATGTAAGTTTTGGTTGAGGTATGTTGCTTTCATTGGCAATATTATTTCCATTAGAGGTATTCATGTTGATTCTAAGAAGACTGAGACAGTTGAGAACTGGCCTAGACCTCTTTCGCCTTTAGATATTCAGATTTTATTGGGTTTGGCCGGTTATTATAGAAGGTTTGTGAAAGGATTTTCCTCTATTGCTTTTCCTTTGAATACTTTGACTCAAAAGAAGGTAAAGTTTCTATGGTTGGAAGCATGTGAGAGGAGCTTTCAAGAGTTGAAGACTCGATTTACCTCCCATGATTTTGACATTGCCGAAAGGTTCCGATGGGTTTGTTGTATACTTTGATGCTTCAATAATTGAACTTGGTTGTGTTCTAATTTAAAAAAAAATAAGGTAATCATGTATGCTTCTAGGCAACATAAGATCCATGAAAAGAACTACCCTACTTATTATTTGAAGTTAGTGGCAGTTGTGTTTACTTTTAAGATTTGGAGACATTATTTGTACAGTGTCCTTATGGATGTGTTAACTAATGATAAGAGTTTGCAATACGTGTTAAGAAAAAGGATTTAAATCTTCATCAAAGGAGGTGACTTGAGTTATTAGAAGTTTATGATATGAGTGTTCTTTATCATCCGGGAACAACAAATATGGCCGATGATGCTCTTAGTCGATTGTCCATTAGTAGTGTTGCTCACATTGAAGATGGTAAAAAGGAGTTAGTTCATGATGTTCATAGTCTATCTCGATTGGGTGTTCACTTGGTTGATTTCGAGGATTGTGGTACATTGTTTAGAATGGCTCAGAATCATCTCTTATTTTAGATGTGAAGGCTAAGGAAGATCTTGATCCGACTATGGTTGAGTTGAAGAAAGCAGTTTCCAAAAAATCCATTGAGGCTTTCGCCCAAGGGGGAGATGGTGTGCTTCATTACCAAAGTCGATTATGTGTTTCGAATATTGATGAGTTGAGGCAATAGATTTTATCGAAAGTTCATATTTATCAATATTCTATTTACTTAGGAGCCACCAAGATGTACTGTGATTTACAGGAGGTCTATTAGTGGAATGGAATAAAGAAGGATGTTGCAAAGTTGTGACTAAATCTCCTAATTTCTAACACGTGAAGGTTGAGCATCAAAAACGGGAGGTTTGGGTCAAGACGTTAGCATCCCTCTTTGGAAATGGGAAAACTTGAATATGGATTTCATTACAGGATTACCCCGCACTCGGCGGCAGCATAATTCGATTTGGGTCATCACAGATTGAATGATGAAGTCGGCACATTTTATTCCCGTAAGGACTTCTTACTCAGTTGAGGACTATGCTAAGTTGTATATCCCAGATATGGTTAAGTTGCATGGTGTGCCCTTATCCTTTATATCGGACTGAGGTACCCAGTATACTTCTCAATTTTGGAGATCTGTTCAAAAAGTCTTTGGTGCCAAAGGTAAGCTTAGTATGACCTTCCATCCTCAGACCGATGGCAAAATCAAGCATACTATTTAGACTTTAGAGGATATGTTGAGAGTTTGCATGAATGACTTCAAGGGTAATTGGGATAATTATTTGCCTTTGATTGAGTTTGCTTAGAATAATACTTCGAACTCGAGTATTCAAATGGCTCCATTTGAAGCTCTATATTGTAGGAGGTGTAGCTCTTCAAAAATGCCTTAACCAAGTGTCACTTGTACAAGAGCATTTAAACTGAATGCAATTGTTCAATACTATAAAACTATCTAGATAATAAAAATACATGTAGATAAGATAGATGAAGCCAAACTATTGCTCCAAACATAGATAGCTAAAAAAAGCTTCAAACTACACAAGCCTCAAACAAACTGAATCGGCGGGGCTTGCTAGATCTAGGATCTACATAAAAGATGATGCAAGATTAGTAGAGTACAAACCCCGCATACTTAGTTGGTATCATGTGATGATTAGGAAAGAATTAAGCAAATACTTCATTTGTCCTATTTTATGTGGCTCCATTTGACATAGCACGATATTTAAGAGAAAATGGGGACTTTTAAAATTGTGATCTAAAACAATCATTATATATTTGTTGTGACTGTTAATGATTTCATTGAGGATAAAAGGAGAATCTTAAAGGTAAATTGTATCTAATTATAGTAAGGTGACATTCTTCTTGGGACGGACTAAAAAGGAAAGGGCGTTTAATAAATTGGAAAGAAGGGAGTATATTGTAAAAAGTATTATATAAACCCTGTTAAGTCAACACAATACTCTGATAATTCCATAAATACAAGTATAAGCAACTGACCAAAATCATCTGATAAGTAAATGTGAAGCATAATTTAAATAGAGAATCAATGAGGTGTAAAGCAATTGAAACATGAATAAGAGAATAGTAGCAATGATAAAATAATACAATAAATGAAACAACAAAATCAACAGGGAATACTACAATCAAAGGATAAGATAGTAGAAGAGTAATAATATCAATATTTGAATAGAGGAACTAGACAATGCTCAACCTATCAATCTTCTACATTAATCCTCAACCCCTATATCTTCCTATCTAGAGTCATTTCCTCGTAAGTTGCAAACCATCCTATGTTTTAAGAAATAGCTACTAAAAACTCTCAAATTATAAAGAAAAAATAGTAGAGAAGAATCAAGGGATAGATAGAGTTGTTCTTACAAATATTTATCAATAAAATCTTTGTTTCATCATATTTTATTTTTTATTATAATTTATTTTTCATCACCATAAAATTTGTTGCAAAAAATATTATTAGTATGAAATAGTGTGACATTTACGCCTGTAACGGCAAAACTTTGTTCCTGAAAAAGTAATAATCAAGACAAGAAAAATAGTGACACATATTTAATAGTTTTTTTAAAAGTTTGTGCACGGATTACGATTTTATAAAATTTTAAATGCAAAGATATAATCCTATGGTTTTTTTCTCCTTATGACTATCAACTCAAAAAAAAATCTTGTTATTGAACTGATAGACCACTTATTGTTGGAATGTCACCACGAATGTGTAGCCAAGATCCAATCACAAACATGGAGGTATAAAAATTTGTGGTTCACTACTAGAGATGAAGACTTCTTAATTTGTCGCAGTTTTTGGCAATTCAAAGACAAAGTCTGTGGTTGTCTCATTCTACTACCATTGTGGTATATGTCTCACCTCATCTGGCTCTTTTGTTGAGTTTTTCTCTAAACTAAAGGCACATGATGATCCTAATTCAAGGGAAGTACAAGTTGCTGGCACACAAGCTATTGGGGAAAATATTATTAAAATAATCCATATGCCTCTTGATGGTGATAGTACTACTGACCCCTCAGCAGGATTAGATGATGGTCATGAGGAACAGGTTGAAAGTGAGATTCAAACAGTACTGATGAGACTCGGGTTGCAAGTTTAGGATCAGCTAGTGGTAGTGAAAAACAGGTTGCACATGCAAGTCTAGATAGTGGTGGTCCATCAAATCCCACGTTATATGTGACTAACCCACAAGGAATACGTTTATAAGTTGATCTCTCAAAATGGAATCTACCAGAGCACAAGCAATCTGAAGATACTACACTACAATCAACTGTCTCAGTTGATATACCTCCTACCCCACAAGGGCATCACATGATCACCAGACACAAGGCAAAGGAACATCACTTTTCACTTGTTTCATTGAGGGAACCAAATACTACTAAAGTCACCTCTTTGGCTTGCAGTTATGCAGGAGGAAATCAATGATTTACATATTAACAATACATGGATATTGGTGCCCAAATCTGCTGGTATAAACTTGGTTGGATCAAAATGGGTGTTCAAGACCAAGTTGAAGGTTGATGGATTAGTAAATAGATACAAAGCCGAACTTGTCGCCAGGGGTTTCTCACAGCTTGAATGGATAGATTTTGAAGTGAGTTTTAGCCCTGTGGTCAAGTCCACAACTATTAGGGTGGTTATATCCATTACAATCAGCTCTAAGTGGAAAGTTAGGCAGTTAGATGTCAAAAATGCTTTCCTCCATGGTTTGCTGCAATATGAGGTATACATGAGTCAACCTCTTAGGTTTGTTAATCCTAGGTATCCCAACATGTGTGTCTACTAAAAAAGGCATTGTATGGCCTTAAATAGGCACCAAGAGCTTAGTTTGATAGAAATAGCATGCATCTCCTATATTTTGGTTTCATTTGTAGTAAGGCAGATCCTTCCTTGTTTACTTTGCAAACTCACAAAGGCACCATATTTCTATTGTTATATATTGATGACATTATTGTAATAGGAATTAATCAATTAGATGTCTCAGATTTGGCTCTACAACTTGGTAAAGAGTTGAAAGATCTTGGTCCTTTGCACTTCTTCTTAGGAGTAGAGGTCAAGTATTTTGAAGGAGGAATTTACTTGAGTCAGAGTAAGTAAGCTACTGAGTTACTCGATAAGACATAGATTACATTGGCAAAGGTTGTAGCTACTCTTTTGGCTTAAAATCATTGTTTACATGAAGATGTGGAAAGTCTTGTAGATGCCTCCTTATACAGAATGATAGTAGGGAGTCTTTAGTATGTGACTCTCACAAGACCTGATTTCACTCATGTTGTGAACCTAGCAAACAAGTTTATGCAAAGTCCTAACATTGAACACCTTCCAGGAGTAAAATAATTCTTAGATACATCAAATGTACTCTACATTTTGGACTCAGAATTATTTCACATTCATCTTGTAGGTTGTATGGATATTTAGATGTTGATTGGGGAGGTTGCACCACTACTAGGAGATCAACTATAAGCTATAGCATCTATCTAGGTAAAAATTGTATTTCTTGCACTTCCAAGAAACAGAATATAGTAGCACAATCGAGTGATGAAGCTGAGTATAGAGCACTGGCCTCCACTACAACATAGATGACATGAATTATATACCTACTTCATGATCTTGGGGTGTTTCTCAATTCAGATCTCACATTATATTGTGATAACTTGAGTGTCTTGTACATGGCTGTTAATCTAGTTATGCATGCTAGAACCAAACATGTTGAGATGGACTACTATTTTGTTTGAGATAAAGTAGTCAGAGGACAACTTCTTACTCAATTTGTGAGGTCCAAGGATCAGCTATCTGACATTCATACCAAAGCATTGACAAAACAATTATTTGCTGAGTTTCGAAGCAAGCTAGAAGTAACAATTCCTCCTTTCACTAGCTTGAGGGGAAGTGTTGAAGATAAAGGGAGTTGATGATATGAACCAGGTTGAATAACAAGGTACAACCAGCGTGTACAACTGTTAATTGTTATAGAGTTAGAGTCACATTAGGATCGGGCTACTAAATACTAATTAGATGTCGACTAGGTCGATGTGTGTTATACTAGCTGAAGTCAACTAGGATACATTACTATAATTGTAATAGTAGTAGTAGTATACCTATACTAATGTAAATTGTATATTTGTATCCTAGTAGAATTCTAAGTATAGCTAGTCTAGGACTCTCCTTTTATATAAGGAGCATGTACTTGACAGTTTTAATCATCAATATAATCATTGATTTCTCTAAATTCTCTACGTGAGAATTCTACACTTTCCACTTTTTCAGACGATCTTTTAATTGTGGGTACCTTTTCTCCATTTCTCTGAATGTCTATAAAGAGAGAGATATGTAACACCTCTATTTATAGTTGTAGGGGGTAGATAGTTCAAGTGCAAATACACTCTCTTGCTTGATTCTGATCTGCTCCTGTGAGTCATCAAGCTTATTACAAATTTTATGTGATAAGGTCAGTTTTAATTGTCCAAGACATGTCATATCGAACATTTGATGGCCTTTAATTGGTGTTCAATTTGATTAGGAGTGTGACATCATTTGACATGTGACATCATCTTATTATTGATCCTTGATTTAATTTGGTGTGTCATGTCATTTGAAGATCAACTCAACAAACTAGCCCAATAAAATTGAACTTTAATTTAAATCCACGTCGTAGACATAAATAATTAATTTTGATTTGGATTTGATATTTCTTGAATTTAATAATTTATCCAAAATTAATACGGATTTTAAATCCAGAAGTATTCACATGCCATCAACGTCATATTTCACAAAATTCAAACAAACTTTGTTGTTAATTAAAATGCTTCGCGTCAAACCAAAAATAAATAATAATCCAAAAATCGAGAAAATCAAACAACAAAATAATCGGAAATAAAAAAAAAAACTCAATTATATTAATTTAATAATATGATTTATAAATTTAAATAACTAACACAATTAATTTTGATTAGATAAGTCAAAAATTTGAAACATCCCAAGAGCTATGTTCACCCTGATCAATAGTCATAAAATTAAAACTAGAATGTAAATAAGTATTTACAAAAAAGAAAAAAAACTTCATCTCCAAAATGAAAAGAAAAAAGTAATTTTGATTATGTTAAAAGGGGTGTACATTCCTGGTTAATCCACCATTAACATTAGTGAAGAAACCAACAAGGTCCGGCCGGTAAGGAAGATAGGATCGTCGGCGTTCCTCCTGTTTTGCTTTACTTTTCATATAAACTTCATGTGCTAACACAGCTTCACTCTTTTTTATTCTCTTCTTATTTTGTGTTACTAATTTCACAATTCCATCTCCACTGATTTTCTCTTTCTTCTGCGAAACAATTTTATCTTCTTTCTTGACAATGTTTGACAAAGATGACATTGTTGTAGTAGTATTGTTGTTCAAGTATACGAATGCATCTCTTCCGTCACTGTTACTCCTATTCATGAAATCTCGAAATCTCCATAGCTTTGAAAACCCAGTTGAATTACTCTTTTTGCAAGTACTCTTATTATCAGCTGAATTATTTATATTTGTTGCCTTTTTTGACCATTCGCAATAGGGTCCGGAAATTTCTTCATTGGATGTTGTTGGAGGATTGACAGGTGCTGCGCGTTTTTTCAAGTGCTGGAAATCAATATCAGACAAGAGAAGATCTTGATTGAAGAGAGGAAAAAATGGTCTGATTTGACCATTATCAAATGCTTCTTCTGCTGCTACTGGTGATGTAAGTACTCCACATACAAATGAAAATTCTTCTTCAGTAGCATCAACAAGTTCAACCTCATGATCATCGTCGTCGTCGTAGTCCTCTTCTTCTAAATCAATTTTGGGTTCGTCTTCCATTGATTCTTCTTTTACTTGTAGCTTCGCCATAAACTCTTCAGTTACTAAATCCGGATGCATTTTCTCTAAACAACCAATTTTAATGGCCGAAAACACAATTTCACTATGATTTTCCAGAGATCTAAAGTAATAGCTAGTAGAATTGTGGATTGAAATTATAGCTTTATGAAAAAAATGTGTAGTGAAAGGATTTGAATAAAAAGAGAGGTATATATTGGGTAGTAGTTGGGGAAAGAGATGAGGAAATTGGTAGCATTTAAAAAGAGAAAGAGAGAGAATAAATGTTTGAAAAGTAATTAGAAAAATAATGATGTTTTGGGGAGGAAGTAAAGAAAGGAAAGAGGAGAGAAAGTGAGGAGAAAGTGACATAAAATGAAGAATATATATTAAATTTTGATTTGACATATTTATTAAAAAAAAATTGATATAGTGAATTTGTTATTTATTTATATTATTTAGCCATTACATTTTTCTAAAATATTAATACAATATTAATAAATTGAGTGTATTATAGGAAAAAAAATTATTGATTCAAATATATTTAGCCATTATATTCTTCGAAAATATTAATTCAATGTTAATAAATTGAATGTATAATAAAAAAAATATTTTTATCTTTTCATATTCATATATTAAAATTGATAAATAAAAATAGAAATCAAATTATAAAATATTTGACAAATAAATTGTAACGATGTGAATATTTAGAGAAAGGAAAACTTTTGTGCTAAAGAGAAAAAGGAAAAAAAGGAGAAAAATATTAGCGCGTTAGAGCTGAGAAATTGTGTCTATTTAGGCCCTACCATTTGTGCGCAATGAAAGTTTGACCTTTTCGTTATACATGAAACATGATTGGTATACATTTCGAGCAGATCTAGAACACATTAATATTATTTTAAATAGTCCACTTTATTTTAATTTTTAATTACTTGTCTCAAATAATTCTTCCCGTTTCATATTAGATAGATATCTTATTAAAAATACTTATTCAAATTACTTGTTCACTTATTAAATCAGAATAGATTTAATTAATTTTTTTATCATTTACAATAATATGACCTTTGGAAATTTAAACAAATTTTGACGATCTAAGAATTTCTTTTTTTAAGAGACTAATTAATATGAACAAAGGGTAAAATAGTAAAATTGATCAATCTATTAATAATTTCTTAATAACCGTGTAAAATAAAAATTACTCATCTAATATGAGACGAATAGAGTACAAATTATTATTTTTGTCAAATTTTAATTAACCTTGCTTATAATAAATTTAATTTTTTGTGGGCGAAAATAAAATTTCTCTCAATCTGTACAATTTGTATTTTTTAAAAGATAAATTTTAAAATTCAATTCAAAAATTATGATCAAATAAATATTTAAAAATAACTTTTCAAAATCTTATTCAAAATTTTAGGTCAAACATTAGCTTATTCTTCACTCGTGCTGATTCCGAAATTATGACCTAGGAAATGTTTCAGGATAATTCAGTTATTAAATTGTCACAATTCAAAATTATTTCATCCGTTTAAATTTACTTGTCATATTTGAATTTGGCACATACATTAACAAAATAATACTTCCTCCATTTCACAAAGAATGGTTTAGTTTGATTTGACACGAAGTTTAAGAAAATAAAGAAGACTTTTGAATTTTGTGGTCCTAAATTAAAGTTATGTCAAATGTACAAAATTGCTCTTTCATATTGTGGTCTTAAACATGTTACGTGGAAAGTTCAATTAAAATGTTATGAAAAAAAGAAAGAGGTCATTATTTTTAAAACAGACTAAAAAAAAAGGAGGTCATTCTTTTTTAAATGGAGAGAGTAATTGATATGATTATTTTACCACATCACCCCTATTAATGAGTGTTTATAATAAAATTTTGAAATAATAATTTAAAAAGTAAGTAATCTATTTTTAAAATACTAAATAAATAAAAATAAATAAAGAAAATATATTAATAGCAATATAAGCTCATACTTTTTGCATTTTTTAATAATTGTTGTTCAATGTCAGCTTTCTTAAAAGATGCTGCGTCTAATAATTAAATTCCATTCCCTCTACGCACATCATAATAGAAGGTTGTTAGTCAAGAATGATACGTATGACCAGTTTTTGCAAGTTAGCTAATGCAGAATCTATTACTCCCTATGTTTCATTTCATTTTACGAGATATTTTTTATTTTTTAAGAGTCAAACAGTTATAGTTTAACTAAAAATTTATGCATGAAATTTTCAACTTTTTGAAATGAAATTTAGGCAGAAAACTTAAGTATACATATTAAGTACCATAATTACGACTATATAGCAACAAAAAAATTCTCACCCAAATAACATTAGTTTTTTTTCAAAGTTATGTTTTAATAATAAAAAAAAAAATATAAAAAAAACACGTCCAATTAGTGCTCTAGCCGTTCCCCTTTTTTTCTCAAACTTTTCACCTTCCACGATTTGCTCAGATTTGTTATATATATTCTCTCCTAACAATAAAAAGGTTTCTTAACAAAAATACAAATATCTTACTACTCATTTTGGACGCACTTTAATCATGGATACCAACAATTATTCAATCCTAATTCACCATAAAGAAAGTTAGGACGCATCAGGTAATATTGATAAATCATTATTTGATTGTTATTTTTTTAAGTGATTTTCTGCGTGAAAAATCATGATCGTTATGTTGTAGTATGCTATGTTGGATATGGTTTTTTTTGTTACAATCTAACAAATGACGTTAAAAATGGTGTAATTTTGAATCTTTTAATTAATGGTTTTTTTTGTTGTTGTTCAGCAATTTCGATTTTTTTTTTTTTTTGGGGAAAGTTTTTCTTTGGTTTGTTTTCTAGGGTTTGTAGGTTAAGAATAGAAAGCAGTTTTAGTGCTTATGGTTAGTAAATTGGTTAAATGATCGTTTTTAAATATTGAACATGTTGGTCGTACAGTGTGGTGTATTTTTTATTTTTAAGATGTCATTCATAATTTTAATGATGGTGTGCATATTGATTATATTTTGGTAGATAATTTGGATTGTTAAGTTATTGGGTGAAAACAATAGTTTTTAATTAGTGTCATTCAATTTGTTATTTTTTTGGTACATAATGATGGTGTCATATTAATTCTATTTGTTAGAATATTTTAGATTGGTAAGTTATTTAGTGTAATTGATCATTTTTATTTACTAAACATAATGGTCTGCCAGTTTGCTTAGATTCTGATTGTTATGGTGTTTTTCAAAGTGGCGTTTTTGATACAAAATGATGGTGTTCATATTTATTCTGCTTGATAGATCATTTGGATAACTCAAAAAATAACTTAATAGTGTAATTTATGAATTTTGTGGTACATATATTGAATAATTATTGGAGAGAACTCTTTAAATCAGGCTATATTATTTTAATACATTGAATTGACCAGGCTGATTGATGAGATTGACTTTGAATATGTTTTGATCTAAGACAGGTAGATATGTTGATTACGATATTGAAGGAGTAACATATGATGCAAACACAAAATATGAAGGCTTAATTA
>JAJOOH010001199.1:0-26060 GCA_029582605.1 Solanum gracilifrons | reverse complement strand
ATATATATATATATATATATATATATATATATTTATAAAAGAGTTCGAAAAGATACTAAAACTCAATAATGAAACTTATACTAGGAAAATACAGAGCAATATACTCTATAACATGTAAGAAACTGCAATACAAATGGAAATATGCAATATTTTTGTACAACCCAAAAATTTCCAAGTTGAATCCTGAATTATTTTTTTATATTTGTGTAGGCCCGTACAAGATGATTTCTAATAGTGAATAGGTGATAAGATCAATTCCTAAGTGTGGAAAGTGTATAGGATATGCATTAGGGTCATAAGAAACCTCTAGCACTAAGTAGGTTCAAAGATTTCCTACCGATCAAGAGATCATCCAAGCCTCAATTTCAAATGAGCATATCTCTTTATGAAGCTTTATGTGCCCCATTACTTATCAAATTAAAGTTCTTTGAGCTTTCTTTATGTAACATCTCACACCTAGAAACGACTATAAAGAGTTTAAAATATGAAAATATTTATTTTTTTGAAAAGAATAAGGAAATTTGGAAATTTTGTCTAAGTTAAGAAAGTGAGTTTTGGCCATTTTCAAACGGCCGTAACTCCTAGCTCAGGATGAGTTAGGAGCAGATCTTGATATGGTTGGAAATCCCTTGGAGATATCTTTCCAACGACGCCAAGTTTTCGCGATTTCAACATCATATGAGTGAGTTAAGTCATTTGGAAGTTGGGCTATTGGAATACGGAATTGTCTAATCCGGATTTAGGGAAGGGTAAAATAGTCTTTTCTCTAATTTATTTCCTAATTCATTTTTAGGGATTTATCGGGGTAAAAACTTATTTTAGTCAGTTTAGAAAATTAACCTCACGCTTAGGGCTTGAAGAAAAGAGAAAAGAAGAAAGAAAGGGAGAAAAGCCAAGATTTCGCCAAGAACGTCAAGCGTTTGGAGTGGAATTCATCGGGGGTGATCCCTATTAAGGTATGTGAGATATTTTTGTGTTGGGTTAGTTCACCCACACACCAACTTGTTTAATTCAACAAAGATTGGAGTTGTTTGAATGTTAAGAAAGTGAAGTTCTTGAAGAACATTGTTGAATTCTTGTTGGTTGATTGTTGAATGCCTAGTATTGATTTGATTCGTGTTTCCAGGTTGTTTTCCGAGTTAAATCTATTGGGTATTGAGGGTATAAATGATCCAAAGTGTTTGGGGAAAGAACTATGGAAGTTAGGAGGGTTTAGAGATGAATAACGGAGAAGAAAATCGTCAAAAACCTGGGGAAGGGGTTGGGGCGCCGCACCAGCCAGCGCGCCCCAAAAGGGACTCTGAAGTCCACCCCTTCAGGCGATGCGCCAGCCAGCGCGCCCCAGCAGTCTCTCTGACGTTTGAGGGCTAGCGCCCTGCGCCTCTCAAAGCGCCAGGGACGCCAGTTCTCCCCATTTTTTCCCACCTTCTTGTACTTGTTCCTAAGTGATGTACCTATGTTTCCTAGTCAATTCCAACACTCTAAAGTACATCTAAAAATCATGAAATCATCCATAAACATGAGATCATGAACCTTGAATCCATAATTCAATTCAAGGAAAGTTAAGTTCAAAGTCAAAGAAGTTAAGAGTCAAGTTTAGAAGTTAATGAAGCAAGTCAAAGCAAAGTAAAGTTTTTTAAAGTTTTCAAGGGTCTTTAACAATGTTTTAACGTTCGTTTTAAGACTTAAGTTTTGAAGTTAAGCAAGAGTAAAACTATGGTTTGAAGTTCTTTTCTTCAAAGAGTTATATGGGGACTATGTATTCCCAAGAAGTTTAAAAGAAATGTTTTCACAGTTAAACAAGATTAGAAACTGAGATTTCCAAAAAGCCTTCGGGCTAGTTTTCAGAAAAGAGTAATCGCTTTCTAAATGAAGCAAAAAGGGAAACTTTGAATTCCAAGATAGCCTTTGAGCTAAGTTCTTTTGAGCACTAATCTCAAATCACAGAGGAAATATGTTTTAAAAACATAAGAGCCGGTACATTTTTGGGAGTAGTATTGAGCACCGAATTGGGGGAGCGTTCAAAGAACCCACAACCCCCATAGAACCATGTAACCATCATGGGTAGAAGAGGTTCATACTTTTAAGATGAATCCTTTTCAAATTATACTATTGGATCCATTAGGCAGTTCAGGTTCTATACCTTTGGCCGATATAGGATGCTCTGGCAGCATTAGGTTGATCGTTATATCATCACTATAGCTCTTATGTGATGGTTGTCGGTTAGAGAAACTCCCACAATAGTTATTGTATTTTTATATACATCAGTTCATTTATATTTCTACATACATCTCAGATTTATTGTATCTTTGCATACACACAGAGTTTATAGCATGTTTTTAAACAACTTTTCTTTATATTGCACTTGTTTTAAATTGCTTTATATTGAAATGAGTTTGTCATGTTCAGTTGAGTTGAGCCAGGTAAGTTATCCAGTTTCTTTCAGATTCCTTCTAGCCTAACTATTGCTTAGAATTCCAACTCGCATACTCGTACATTTAATGTACTGATGCCAGTTGGCCTGCATCTTATTATGATGCAGACGCATGTAACCAGGATCAGCATCTGGCACCTTGTTAATCCTGTTGAGCAGCTCAGAGTCAGTGGTGAGCCTCCTTGCATTCCGGAGGACTCTTTTATTTGCTTTCAGTCTTTCATTTATTAGGATGTTGTGGGGTTTGTCCCAACATCCCTCTCAGTATTTTAGAGGCTTCATAGACAGTCATATAGTTATTAGAGCAGATGTCTTTCTTTATCCTTCAGATGTTGTTTAATGACTTAAGTGCCATTTTGGCTAGTTTATTATTCTTTAAGTTGTTATTTGAGACTATTTATTTGAGTTAAGTCTTCCGCTGAGCTAAGTATGCCAGGACAAGGGTTCGCTTGGGGACAACAATGGTCTTCAAGTGCCAGTCCCGCCCAAGGTGTAGGCTCGGGGTGTGACACTTTCAAACTCAACCGACCATTTATAAATTTTAGTCTGTAGTAAAAAGTTATGATTGTTTTACAAGAGAGGCTTCAGCTTGAAATTTTATGTATAAGATATTACGAGTCAAAGTAAAACTAGTGTTATCTTCAATACGATGCATACAGAGACCTGTGGAAACTTTACAAAGTTCTAAAATCGACCCAGGTAACCACAAGTTAGACTATGACTCGTGGTATCAATTTACGATCCATATATTATTGTATACCACCCATATATCACTATATATCACCTGTGTATCATTTTTTTCAAATTTTCTAAACTCTATTTTGAGTTTCTTTTCTTACTTCTCACTCCTTGTCGACCTCAACAGTTCCCACGAGCTCTCTTCTACCCTAATAAGATACGTAAATATTCTCCATGATCTTACAATATAAATCCTACAATTTTTACTTGATTTCAACACCAAATCATTCTTATCTCTAGTGCAATGAAGAAATCATTTTCAAGGGTTCAAGACATGATTTTTGAGAAAGGCCCACCTATATCAAAGATATTATACTTCATGTAACACCTCGAAAATAAGAAAATTACATTAAAAGGGAAAAGACTAGTTTTTACACTAAAGCAGTGAACTACGAGTCCAATCTAAAGACCATAGGAAGTTCTACGAGTTATTAAAAGGAAGTCGTCGGATCATGGTTGAGTTTTGGAATTTTAAAGTCCAAGTAAATTGACCTACGAGTGAATAGGACGGGTCTTCGTTTGGACTACGGGTCATAGATGGATTCCGTAGGCGTGTTCCAGACTTAGTAAAATTTTGGGCTTGAACTTCAGTTCTATGAGTTGTATCTACAAGCCGTAGAAATTTTGACGGGCCATAAGAAGGTCTCATGGAAGATGATTGGATTTTTAGGCCCCAACAAGTGATTCTAGGATTGACCAGTATGAGTTGAAGAAAGTTTTACGGACCGTAGGTTCAACCCGTAGGTCACTCACACAATTATTTCTTAAGGGTATTTAGGTTTTTTCCTATGTATTTAATACCTATACTATGTCGTTTTGACCCTATTTCTATGACCTATAACTACTTTTCAACTCCTAAAACCTATCCAAACCCTCTCATTCTCTCAAATCCCCAATTCTCATCCAAGTTCATCCTCTCAAATTTTTTCTCAAGCTTAAACTCAAGGAAAAAAGCTAGGATTTCAATCTTCAAGTCTCCTCTTCTCTCTTGATTTTCTAGGTTTTTATTATCAAGGTATTTGAGAATTCACCAATAGATATCATTCATCCATTGAGTCCCCAAAATAATCTCAATTCACTAATTCAATGTTACCAAATTTGATTAAGGTTTCATGTAATCTCTATTGGCCTTATTTGTTTTTGATTCAATTGTTCGATTTCAATATTAATATGCATGTTTTGATTAAACCACACGTTTTCCAATTGATTTCATATAGACCCATGCTTTTTACTTGATTATAATGATGAATTTATAAAGTAAGCTTATGAATTGATGAAGTAGGATTTATAAAAGCTATGCATATTTTATGAGAATGATGTTTATGAATTAAGGATACTTATAATATGGGTATCAATGAATTGTGAAAGGTTTTCTCACTTATTATTAACTAGTGGTTGTGAAGGTTTTCTCAAACATATAAGAATCATGATTCTTAGAAGCTACTCTATAATGACTAATGATTAAATTGGTAGTTTGATTGTGCCTTCCAAGTTGATAATATGAATATGATTATTACTAAATTCGTTGGGATTTTACCTAGAATTGAGAGGACTTTGAGATGGAGGTTCCCCCGTTAGTAGAGGTCGGGTCTCTAAAGGTAATCTCCTTGTCCCAAACTACGTGCCCCCTTAGGATTGTCTTAAGTGACCTAGATAGTGAATTCATAAATAGCGTATGAATTAATTTTATGGAGACTACCTTGGCAAGTAGAATCCATTTTTTGGTGCGAGGGTTATATTAGATTCAATGTTATAGCTTGCATGGTCTTAGTGTTGGTTAACGGTAAATATCCCACAAAATGAACTATGTTACGTTCAAAGATTTTAGGAAATCTTTCATTATGTTTTAAGAATGCATTGGCCTTGTTTATGACTTATAATTCTTTAAAGTATTTTACTCGTATTTTAGCTTGGTCATGCATATCATGTTTAAATTCTCATATAATCATGTTTATGCCTTTTTAAGCATTTCCCCATACTTTGTACATTTTATGTACTAATGCATACTTTTGCCTATATTAATTTATAATATAGGGTCTGAAGCTTCTCCTCCCGCTCATGGCTAGCTTGGATTTCTCTTGAACTATTGGATTGGTGATTTCTCATATTTCGAGGGCAAGACTATGAAGACTTTTATTGCCTTTATTTCTTTTCGTTGTGACTTTGTATGTGGTGTATGGGTTATGTTCCATCCACTCTTATGTTGGTTTAGATTGACTTGTCAAGACTAAGTTTAGTATGCCATTCTTATGTTTAGACCTTTTTTATGATATGAGATGATTTTACCTATTTTCTCTTTTGTTGTAATTCCTTATGCATTAGTTATGTCAAGTGGCTTTTGTATAGCCTCTCGGGATCTTATACGCTGTGTCACATCTAGGATATATTTTGGGTCGTGAAAAACTTTGTATTTAGAGCACAACGTTTATAAAAGGTCTTAGGATGTCTGACAAGCCGCATCAAGTAGAGTCTTGTTCATAAATGTGAAGCGCATCACATTTATTAATAAGATGCTACAAGGCGGTTAGGAGACTTCACTTCTTTCACTACTATAAATTCGTGCCATAGAGTTCATCTCTATAAAGGTCCTTCACCTAACTCTTATCTGATGCTTTTCAGGATATGACTCCCCGAAGAGCTTATGTGAGAAGCAATGAGAGTGAGAATATGATGCCCGAGGTTCCTCAAGTTTCGGTTGACCCATTGGCCAAACAAGTGACTCATGTCGAGTTTTGAGTCACTTTCCAAGTCTTTGCTCAAGCTATGCCGGTCTAATATAATAGAGAAGTAGTTTCTCCCGTGAATCCAAATGGTGGTACGACGACAACAATGATAATGGACTTCACTAGGATGAATCCTCCAAAATTTCATGGGTCAAAAGTTGATGAGGATCTTCTAGATTTCATTAATGAGGTGTATAAGATGGTGTATATTACGAGAGTGTCATCGGTGGAAAAGGTGGAATTGGTTACACAGTGTGGTTCAACCAATGGAATAAAGAGAGGGATAATGATGTGGATCCTCTTGATTGGGAGAAATTCAAATGAGCATTTCTTGATCGTTTCTTTCCTATGAAATGAGGGAAGTGAAGGTGCTTGAGCTCATTAATGTTCTTCAAGAAAATATGAGTTTGAAGGAGTATGCTTTGAAGTTAACTCAATTGCCTAATTATGGTCAAACTATGGTTGCCAACTTAAGGGCAAGGATGAGTAAGTTTTTGTCAGGTGTATCTGAAATAGTTGTCAAAGAGTGTCGTACCGCCATGTTGATCAAGGAGATGTATATCTCCTGTTTGGTGACACACTCCCAACAAATCAAAAAGGAAAAGCTAAAGTAAAATTCTAGGGAGTCAAAGAGGGAAAGGATAGGTGATGGTGACTTTTCTTATTCTAGATCTGATAGACATGGTCGTTCTCAATTCCAGCAAAAGTTTTTTGGTCAAGGTTCTTCTAATGTTCTGACTCATAATGTCAACAAGGACATGATATCTAGCCCCAAGCCTCAAGGAAGTGGTGTTAATGGATCTTCTACTCTCGCTTGCCAAAGGTGGGACAAGAGTTATTCAGGAAAATGCTTTGTCAGTACATATGGTTGCTTTAGTTATGAGAAGAGTGGTCATAAGATGAGAGATTATCTGACGCTTGATACTAAGGAAAATAATGGTAGGCAAGCTCAGTCTAGTGCTTCTGGTTTGGGTGTTCTTCGTCAGAATAGGCTCTATGCACTTCAGACTTGACAAGATCGTGAAGGTTCTTCAAATATTGTGATCGGTATGTTCAAAATATTTCATTTTGATGCGTATTATTCGCTTGATATTCATGGTAGTTTGTTACTACTTATGTGGCCATAAGATTTGATGTTGGTCCTGAAATCCTTTCTAATCCCTTTTGTGTCTCTACTCCCGTTGGTGATCCTATTGTTGCTAAGAGAGTTTATAGAAATTGCCATGTTTTTGTTTCTTATAGAGTCACTCATGTTGATCATGTGGAGCTTAATATGTTAGATTTTAATGTTATTCTCGCGATGGATTGGCTTCAAGCATGTTATACTTGCATAGATCATAAGACCCGATTGGTCACATTCAAGGTTTCGAACGAACCTATCATGTCATGGGAAGGGGAAAATTATACTCTTAAGGTCCAACTTATATATTGCTTAAAAGCTAGGAAAATGATATCTAAAAGTTCCATTTATTATCTTGTTTATATTAGGGATACAAATTCTAAAACCCCTACTCTTTAGTTAGTTTTGATTGTTAATGAGTTTCTAGAAGTGTGTCCCAATGATCTTCCGGTATTTTTCCTGAAAGGAAAATAGACTTCGGTATATACCTTCTCCCAAATATGCAACCTATCTCTCTTCCTCATTATCGTATGGTCCCGACATAACTTAAGGAGTTAAAAGATCAGTTGAAAGACTTATAGGATAAGGGATTCATTAAACCGAGTATCTCACCATGGAGTGCTCCGATTTTGTTTGTTCAAAAGAAGGATGATTCCCTACGAATGTGCATTGACTATCGGCAATTGAATAAGGTTACCATAGAGAATAAGTACACTATTCCAAGGATCGATGATTTGTTTGATCAACTTTAAGGTGCGAGTTTCTTCTCCATGACTGACCTTCGGTCGGGATATCACCAATTGAGGGTAAAGGAAAATGTCATTCCGAAGATGACTTTTCGAAAACGACATGATCATTATGAGTTTTTGATAATTTCTTTTGGAAACTAATGTCTCAATGACGTTTGTGGATTTGATGATTATGGTCTTTAAGCAATATCATGACATGTTTGTGATTGTGTTTATTGATGATATTTTGATTTACTCACGGAGTGAGGATGAACATGTTTAACATATGAGGATTATGTTGAAAATTCTCAAGGATACTGAATTGTATGCTAAGTTTAGAAAACGTGAGTTTTGGTTGAGGTTCATTGCTTTCCTCGACCATATTTTCTCTGGTGAAGGTATTCAAGTTGACCATAAGAAAACCAAGGCGTTTAAGAGTTGTCCTAGACCTTTGTCCGCTTTAAATATACATAGTTTCTTGGGTTTAGTTGGTTACTATAGAAGGTTTGTGGAAGAATTTCCTCTATTGCTTCACCTTTGACGATCTTAACACATAACTAGGTGAAATTCCTATGTTTGTAAGCTTGTGAGACGTGTTTCCAAAAGTTAAAGGACAAACTCACTTCAGTCCCTATATGGACGCTACCTAAAGGATCAAATGATTTTGTGGTATATTGTGATGCTTCACGGATTGATCTTGGTTATGTTTTGAAGCAACAAGAAAAGTCATCGCTTATGCTTGAAGGCAACTGAAGGTGCACAAAAAGTATTATCCGACTCATAATTTGGAGTTAGCGGTGGTAGTGTTTACTCTAATGATTTTGAGGCATTACCTATATGTTGTTCTTGTAGATGTGTTTACCAACCACAAGAGTTTGAAACATGTGTTCACTCAAAAGGATTTGAATCTTTGTCAAAAGAGATAGCTTGAGTTATTGAAAGATTACAACATTAGTGTCATGTATCATCCAAGTAAAGTGAATATGGTGGCAGATTCTCTTAGTTGACTATTGATGGGTAGTGTTTTGCATGTTGAGGATGGTAAGAAAGAGTGAGTTTGAGATGTTCATAGGTAAGCCCGATTGGATGTTCATTTGGATGATCCTAGTGAAGGAGGAGTGATTGTTCAAAATGGTTCAGAATCATCTTTTTTTATCGGATTTGAAAGCTAAGCAAGATCTTGATCTAGTATTATTTGATTTAAGAAGTTGGTTTCTGAGAAAGTCATTTAGGCTTTTTCCCGGGGAGAGATTGTATCCTTTGATACCAATATAGTCAGTTATGTATTCCAGTTGTTGATGAGTTGAGGAATCAGATAATAACAGAAGCTCACAGTTCTCAGTATTCTAATCACCTAGGAGCCATCAAGATGTACCGCAACTTGCAGGAAGTCTATTGGTGTAATGAGATGAAGAAGGATATTATGGACTTTGTGGCTAAATATTTTGATTGTCAACAACTGAAAGTTAAGCATCAAAAACCTAGTGGTTTGAATTAAGATATTAGTATTCTTGCATGAAAGTGGGAAGATTTGAAGATGGACTTTATTACAGGTTCACCTCGTAATCATCATCAGTTTGACTCGATTTGGGTTATTGTGGACCAAATGACGAAATCAACTATTTTTATTCCCGTAAAGACTTCATTTTCAGCTAAATAGTATGCCAAGATTTACATTCGAGAAATGGTAAGGTTGGATGAAGTGCCCTTGTCCATTATCTCCAATCGTGGTACTTAGTTTACATCTCAGTTTTGGAATTCGTTTCAGAAGGGTCTTGGTATTCAAGTGAAGTTTAGAACCACTTTCTACCCTTAGACAGATGGACAAAAAGATTATACTATCTAGACCATAGAGGATATGTTGTGATCTTGTGTGATTCATTTCAAGAGTAATTAGGATTATCATTTGTCTTTGATCGACTTTGCTTATAATAATAGTTATCACTCAAGAATCCAAATGGCTCCATTTGAGGCTCTCTATGGTAGGAGGTGTAGGTCTCATATTGGTTGGTTTGAATTTGGAAAGGTTGCTTTGGTAGAGCCTGACCTTGGTATAATAGGCTATGGAAAAGGTTCGACTTATTCGTGAAAGGTTGAAAACAGCTCAAAGTCGACAAAAGTCTTTTGCTGATGTAAGAAGAAGAGAGCTTGAATTTTGATGGTAGTGATTGGGTTTATTTTAAAATCTCACCTATGAAGGGTGTGATGAGGTTTAGAAAGAAATGGAAGCTTAGTCCCCGTTATGTGGGCCCATGTTGGATTTTTAGGAGTATTATCAAGGTTTCTGATAAATTCGAGTTACCTAATGATTTAGCATTGGTACATCCAGTATTCCTTGTCTCTTTGTTGAAAAAGTGTGTTGGAGATCCGACATACATTACGCCTTTAGAAAGTTTGGGAGTTAAAGAAAGTTTTTCGTATGAAGAGGTTTTGGTTGAGATTTTATACCGTCAAGTTTGGAAATTGAGGAATAAAGAAGTTGCTTTCGTGATAGTCCTTTGGAGGAATCAATTAGTTGTGGGTGCTACTTGGGAGGCAAAAACTGATAGGATGTACAACTATCCTCATCTCTTTCCTTCCGCTCCTATTCTAACTTGAGGTATTAGTTCCTCATGGTTCATTCTTTCAAATCTATGCGTCTTATTAATTCTCATGTTTCCATATGCATGCATGTTCATGGAAAACTTGATTTTTATGTTATGATTTAACTTGAAGTGATTTCTTCTTTATGTGCATTATGATGAGATTTTCATTCATGTTGGGTTGTTAGTTTATTACCTAATATATTCATGCTAGCTTGAGTCCTATTCGAGGACGAATGTTCCCAAGGGAGAGATATTGTAACACCTCAGAAATTTTAAAGTTTGATTAAAATGGAAAACCTCAGTTTTTACATTGAAGCAATGAACTAAGAGTCCAATCTACGGATCATAGGAAGTTCTATGAGCCGTAGAAAGGAATTCATAGGATCATGGTTGAGTTTTGGAATTTTCAAGTCCCAGTAAATTGACCTACGAGTGAACAGGAAGGGTTGCCATTTAGACTATTGGTCATAGATGGACTCTGTAGGAGTGTTCTAGACTTAGTGAAATTTTGGGCTTGAACTTAGGCTCTACGAGCCACAGAAATGTTGATGGGCCATAGGAAGGTCTCGTGGAAGTCAATTGAATTTTAGGCCCCAGTAAGTTATTCTATGGTTGAATAGTATGGGCCGTAGGTCTAATCCGTAGGTCACTATGGCCGTTGTTTTTTAGGGTATTTGGGTCTTTTCATATGCATTTAATACCTATACTATGTCATTTTGACCCTATTTCGATGTCTTGTAACTACCTTTCAACTCCTAAAACTAACCAAACCCTCTAACTATCTGAAATCTCCAATTTCTATCTAAGCTCATCCTCTCAAATTTTCTATAAAGCTCAAGGAAGAAAGCTAGGGTTCCAAGCTTCAATTGTTCACTTCTCTCTTGCTTTTCTAGGCTTTGATTATCAAGGTATGTGGCAATTCACCAATAGATTCTATTCATCCATTGGGTTCCCAAAGGAATCTCAAGTCTCCAATTCAATTTCACCTAATTTGATTTTTTCAGTTTCAATCTTCTTATGAATGTTTTGGTTAAACCACATGATTTCCAATTGATTTCATATCTATCCATGTTTTTTACTTGATTATGATGATGAATTTATGAAGAGATCTTATTAATTGATGAATTATGATTTACGAAAGCTATGTATATATTATGAGAATGATGTTTATGATTTAAGGATACTTATGAGTGAGTATCAATAAACTGTGAAATATTTTCTCACATATTATGAAATCATGGATGTGGAAGGCTTTTTCACACATGTATGAACCATGATTTTTAGGAGCCACCCAACGATAATTAATGATTGAATTGGTAGTTCAATTGTGTCTTTCCAAGTATGATAATATGAATATGATTATGATTATTTCCATTAAGAGTTTACTTATCACCGAGAGGACTTTGAGATGGAGGTTCTCACGATAGTAGAGGTCGGGTCTCTAGAAACAATCTCATTGTCTCAAACTATGTGTCCCCATAGGATTGTCTTAAATAACCTAGCTAGTCGATAAAATAGCATATGAATGAATGTTACAAAGACTACCTTGGAAAGTAGAATATCTTTCTTGATGTGAGGGTTACATCGGAATCCATATTATAGCTCGCATGGTCTTAGTGTCGGTTAATGGTAAATATCCCACAAAACGAACTATGTTACCTTCAAAGGTTTTATGAAAGCTTTCATTATGTTTAATAATGCACTAACCTTGTTTATGAATTACAATTCTTTAAAGGTTTTTACTGACTTTTTAGTTTGGTCGTGCATATCATTTTTAAATCCTCATGTGATTATGTTTATGTTGTTTTATGTATTTACCCATACTTTGTATATTCCATGTACTAATACGTACTCGTACCTATATTGTTTTATAATATAGGGTCTGGCGCTTCTACTCCTGCTCGTGGCTAGCTTGGATTGATCTTCTACTATTGGATTGGTGAGTTCTCATACTTCGAGGGCAAGCCCATGAAGACTTTTATTGCCTTTATTTATTTTCGTTGAGACTTTGTACATGGTTTATAGGTTACGTCTCAACCACTCTTATGCTGGTTAGATGGGCTTGTCAAGACAAAGGTTAGTATTCCCCACTTATGTTTAGACCTCATTTATGATATGAGAGGATTTTACTATTTTCTCTTTGTTGTAATTCCTTATGCATTGTGTATGTCAATTATTGGCTTGTATAGGGCCTCTCGGGGTCTTACACACCATGTCACGTCTAGGTTATACTTTGGGTCATGAAACTTCCAAGTCAAGGTAAGCATACTGCCACAATTTTCTAGTGATTCTAAGATATGATTTTATGTCCTAAGCAAGAATCTACCATCTATATCTACAATTTTCAAGATAACTCATCTCGAGGTTCAAGAACAAACTTTTTGATTCTTCTTCAATGTAAGAGTTTCAATTAGAGTGATCGGAGGTATGTAAGACTATCATAGTAAGGAACTAAGTTTTTTCCATGCCCACATCTACAATTTTAATTAGTAATATCTGAGCTAGGATTTTTACCCAAAAGTCTAGGTTTTCAATTCACTCTAGTCCGAGCTTCTTATTATTGAATTATACTATTGAAACTTGTGTATTTCATATTCATTGATGATTCTTGATTGATAGTTCATCCTTGTTCTACCACATGCATCCTTTTTTCTAAAGTTATCTGAAAATCTTGTTATAGTATTAATATGCATTGTTTTCATAAATAAAGAAAGTTTTAAGATTTCAAGAAGGACTTTAAGAAAATATATTTGATTTCACATGCATTATTTTAGTAGATTTTAAAGAAAGTGTATTTTGCTTCAAGTGCATTACGTTAGAAGAGTTTCATAAAAAGAATATTTTGCATCAAGATGCATATTTTCAGAAAGAAAGTATAGACAAATTTCTTAAAGAAAACATATCTCACATTTGAGAAAGCACGGTCAGATTTTCATAAAAGCATAGTCATGTTTTATAGCATAGGATGACTCTAGAAATATGGACAAGACATTGTATTATCATGAGGCTCACGTGATTGTTGTCGTTTAGAGAAACTCCCCAAGAAAAATAAAGTTATATTAGTTTCAATAAATACTATTATTGCATATTTTTGGTTTTAATTTTTTTTAGTTAAAACACACATGCATATTTTTTCATGAACTAAAAAATGGGGTCATGATAGTACATATTAAAATTCATTGCTAGGTAAGTCAACCCTTAGCATGGAACCAATGATAACAGGCATAGGATGCTGAAGAAACAGAAAGAAGCATAATAAGATATAATTAAGATGAAAGCAGCGGAATAAGAGAATATATAAATATAAAACCTTCAGACAAGGAAATAATACAGCGAACCATCCCAAAATATGGTGGCTGCTAGTGCAAAGCTACTACAAAAGAGGAGTATAGATTAGACATATACAAGAATATGCAAATTGTCTTGAAAATATAATAATACTAGTTAAAATTGTTAAGAAGGAGTTGCATCAACCACGAGCACCAATAAGCTCACCCTCAATCCCTAGAAACACTAGTTTCATTAGCAGAAGAATCAATGCAGACAACTAGAGTTCGAATCTGCATCAGGGAAAAGATGTAGAGTGTAGTATGGGTACCAAGATTAAAAAGTACTCAGTAGGCATCATACACTAAGCAATCTCGCGATTGCAATAACATAATAACAAGTGAGTAATTAATAGGATAACATAGAAATAGTAAAGGCATAACTAGCCATGCATCGAAGTAAAGCCACAATGTAATAGTGAAAGTAGTTAAGTTATCTAAACCTAATTGGATCCCCATAATCCAGTAGGCAGATACTAGCATAAAAATGATTAAAAAAAAGCATACTAGCAATAACCAGGCCAAACCCCCATAATCCCAACGGGTACAAAGAAAAGCTTCATTACAAGGCACAACTCAATAATAATCGCCAATACTGTCTTGGAATCTGGCATCGGGAGAGCTCCCATGTAACCTAGCATCTCCTGAAATCTTACATCGCAATATCTAGTTCCTCCTAGAATCTTACGTCAAAAATCCTTGTAAGAACCTAGAACACTTTGGAATCTTACATCGGAATATCTAGTCCTTTCCAAAATCTTACATCAAAAAGCCTTGTAAGAACCCAATAGTTCCTAGAATCTTACATCGAAGTGGTCGGTCCCACCTCAGATCCTTACATCAATATGGTCATACATAAATCTAGAAACTCTTGATATCCTGCATTGGTCAGCTATTCAGAACCCTAACCTAACACAGAATCCTACGAAATAGCTACAACACTAGTGGGACCCTCAAAGAATCTCACATTAGGTCAGCTATAACACTAAAAATGATAAGGTCTTGAACGAGTCTAGGTAGTCAACTCACCATAGACATCCAATCACATATACAAAAGGGCTACTCGAAGGTCACAACCTAGCCCGGAGGGTCGTATCTATCCAAAGAAAACATTTGCCTAGTTAATAGTAGTGGAACCAATTGCGAGTTGTGTTTATATATAGAGTCTTTTGTTCTTGTATTTTGAGTCTAGTGTGTAGTTATGCAAATCCTATCTTGGGTGTGGCCGAGCTTAAGTCTTATGCTTGGTGAGTGCTTTTCTTGAGGACAAACAATAGTTCAAGTTTAGGGGTTTCATGAGTTGGTATTTTACCAACTCATTGAACTCAAATTCATGAATTATTATTGAGTTTGATGTTTATTGAGGGGATTTAAGGCCTTAGTTCTCTTGAATGCAGATATTTCTTGAAAAAAATCAAATTTGATGGATTTGGAACTTAAAATCACGAAGCACACCACTGAAGGAACCAACGTCCCACATGAGCCAATTGGTGTCTCGCCGGCTAAATACCTACTTGACTAGAGCAAAACTTCTTAAGCACTAGCAGCTCATTGGCGTGATACAATTTCTGATCGATGTTCTGCCGATCTAAAGGCAAGTGTTTTTTAGAAACCTAAAGGCTGAAGCAAAAATGCAGTTGGCGCTACACAATTATTGACCGGCGTTCCATCGGTCTAGCACAAGTCAAGGAGCAGAAACTAAATGGGAAAACATATACTTGGAGAATAAAGTACTTCCTTTAAAAGGTTTCAAGGATAGAATATGAATTTGTTTAATTATGTACCTATATATTCTTCCCAATTGGGGATTGATAATGCTCAAATGTACTCTTCAAAATCAATTAAAAGAGACAACTGTCGTCGTCAATAAAATATCCACTAAGAATCTAGGTTGAATCCCACAGAGAATGGTATATCGTAGAAAATTCTATTAAGAAATTTGGATTATAAAACTATTCATTTGTAATAGTAAAAACAAGTGAGTGGATGATTCCACCAATTTAATAAAAGGATTTGGTTATTAATGGTCATAATTAAAATAGAATTTCAGAAAATTTAAGAAGTAACCAGCAGCCTGGGGTAAGGGGATTGGAAATCAATGTCACATAGGGGTAATTGTGTTGCTCTATAATGATGAACATTTATGAATAGGCTAGGTCATCGTCAATGATGCTAATTTTCTTTAGATCTCATAGCATCCTTGCATAGAATCTTCTTTCGGTCTCATCTATATACTATACTAAACAAGCCAATAACTTACTCTACTCTCTCTTTTGATGCAGAAATAGGGAAAATAGATCCGACCCATAACCTCTATTTTCAAGTAAGTTACAGAGATCAAACCTAAATTGCTAGTATCAGAATAATTACTCACTCCAATCTTTCGAGCATCAACCAGAGATTGGAAGTAGGAATTAAGTTTGCAACCTTAGCCCATAAGTTAACCCCATGCTATTAACCAAAATTTATGTATGAACAACAACAAAACAAAGCATAACACAATAGCCACTACATTAAATCAACACCCAACCCCTTAATAGCACCCCTAGATCTTGGAGTTTTAGCACCCATCACAAAAAGCAAAGAAATTTATACCTTTCATGAAAGAAGTCATGGGTAACATGAAATTACGGAGTTACAAGCAAGCCCACTTTGGATTCAACTTCAATTTGTCAATTTAAAGAAAAAGTTGAAAACCCTAAAAACTAGAAAGTGTTCTTCACAAGGTAAAGTGTTGTTCTCTTCTCACTTGTTCATACACCTAAAACTATTTCAACTCACATGAACTCTCCTTTTTTTCTCGTTTGGGATGCTTATATTTTTCCAAAATTTGGCCCAAAACTCAATACGTTACCCATTAGGCAACATTAGTCGGGCTTGCAAATCACACTAGGCAAATCGCCGATTGCTCTCTAGCTCACATTTTCTTGCTCTATGCTTCAGGTGTTTGAACCTCAGTTGGCGAGCTCATTTGATTTTTCCTTTAACATTTGGCGTATCACCGAGTACCACCTTAGTTTGCCTTTTGAGCCTTCAATTTTTCTCCTTGTATTGTCGTCTTTGGCGATGGTTAACCTATTCACTCTTTCTCCTTAGGCGAGTCGCCTTTCTATTTGGATTTCGCCGACCTGCTTCAATAAATACAGGTGTTATGGACTGACACTGGGTGAGGTCAGCTCACTAGGCAATCCACCTTTCTTATTTGGCGATATTAACGTATAGTTTGCACTTCTTTTTACATTTTTAGCCATTCTTTTAAACATTCATTCTTGCCTTGCCCTTTAGCCTTCATAGTTGCAAATCATTAAAATATCTTTAGAATACGACATCATTAGGCATTGAGAACTAACTTTTTGAGATTCACACTTTATTGTATTGAGAAAAATTAGCTAAGAACTTCTCTTGCTTGTAGAGGAAGACACCTCAGATGTGCATCACTCTAAGATTAAATTTCAGATTTTGTTAATCAAATTATCTTGAAATGGAGATTTATATGGGTATTATCTCTAAATCTTCTTTAATGTGTAGCTAAGTATTTATCTAGGGTGGGTGTGCAAGATATTTGTGTAAAACCCCAATGGTTGTTGATTAATCTATTCTAGAATAGATTGTATGACATGAATCTAATGCTTCTTGATGTTTTAATCTAAAAATCAGTGGTTGCAAACATTGATTGAGTTGTCTAACACTTTTTTGGTTTGAGAAAGTTAAATGGAGTTGGGTAAGACTCAATAGTGAGGACTTGGTAAAATTATTCTATGGATTTGAGCTAGACATATGATAATCCAAGTAATTTCTTATTTAATGATATAACATAGGGATAGTTTATCTGCTCAAGCTATGTTTGATATTTTATTAGTGAGGGTCTTGGAGTTCGAGAAAATATTGAATGTAGCCTATACCAAACACTATCCATGTATCAAAAAATTTGTTTGCAGTTAATCTTCACCTATTGAATTAAAACCCCATCGTGATGCACACACCCCTAGTCTTTTCCAAACTTGGTAGATCATATTTGCATTGATTTCCTATTCTATTACTTGATATTGGAGAATAGTAGTTGTTCCTAACCCCCTTCCCCCCTCAACTTTATATATACTATTTTTTATGCATGTGTGTTGCACGTAAATGCCAAACCGTGTAGTACTCTATTTTTAAAAACTAATGTCAATACAATTAAACAAAAAATTTAAGCAAATGATTATAAATGGAATAATGAAGTATAAGTACCTATTAATAATGGATGTAAACTTTCTTATGGTTATTAAATGTGTGCATATTGAAAGTTGTGAAATCAATATTTGAAAATATCTATATCTATTTATAATAAGAAGCTAGATCGATAAGGTGATATGACACCTCTCTATGACCTCCAATTACATTTTTTTTTGTTTTTTTCTCATTTTAAAATTAACTGTGATATGTAAAAATAAAAAAAATCACTCTTAAAATCTCTTAATTACACCTCTTAAATATACCTTCTTCTCACATTGCTTAGTTATTGTTATTTGTTGGATTTTCTGCTTTTAACATAATATAAATATAATAAATAAATTTAAGTATAAAATATAGAATATATACTAAATTGAGTGGTTTAGTTGGTCATTATAGTAATTTAACATTCCAGTTAGGGGGTGGTCAAATTCCACTGAACTTTGAACTCACTCAATCACTACAAATCATACTTGAGTTTTTTAAAGAAGAATCCATAGTTTAAAAATGTGAGGGAACCCCTCAATTTATATAAAAAAATGTGTAGTATGAACAAGTGTTTATTGTGCCTTATCTCAAAGACACATCCCTTAAGAAAAGTCACAATTCTTCAAAAAGGTCACAACTCATCGAGAAAGTCATAACCCCTTCGAAAAAGTCACAACCCTTCAATGTGAAAAGGTGATTATTTTTAATATAATACAAATAAATAAATATAATATACATTACATATAAAAAGTATCTTAAATTTGGTGTTTTAAGAAAGAGGAAGAATAGAAAATTCGTAGTTTTAAAATGTGAGGAATCCCCTTTACTTATAGCCAAAAAAGGTTTATGATCATATTCTTATTGTGCTTTATCTGAAAAGTCACAAGGCTCTGGAAAGTCAAGACCTTTCGGAAAAGTCACAATCCTTTGGAAATGTCATAACCCGTCAATATGAAAAAAGCGTCTTCTTTTATAATAATGTAATATATATAAATTAAAAACTTAATAAATATAATACAAAATATGAAATATACACTAAATTGGGTATTTTAAGTTTGGGGTATTATAGTAATTTATACTAAATTGGGTGTTTTAAGTTGGGAAAATTGCATGAAATAGCAAACTATTAATTCAAATTAAATGTTATAGTCATAGTTTATTTTAATTGTAATTCGCAGCAAACATCCCCTTTTTTGCCATCTGATTCGATAAACAATTAGCCATTTTCGGTATACAATTAGCCATTTTATACATTTTGGTGTAAAATCTATAAAATGTGTTTGTGTTTGTATAAAGCGAGAGAAAAGTGTATATACAAATACAAATACATATATTTTCATCTTATACACTTATAATTATACAAATACAAATCTTACTATACAAATTACAATGTATAAATGAATTTATACAAAACTAAACAATTTGTATAAAATTGGATGTTTGTAGCGAATTATACAAATCAAAAGCTCCATAGCCAACATAAAATTTTCTATGGAGCGCAATTATCCAAACTATAGCTATAACATACAAATATGATTTTTATGTTTGCTATATGTGAAAGTTGTTCTTTTAAGTTTGGAGTATTATATATATATATATATATATATGCGTGTTGAGAATTCAATTTGCTAGTTTGTTTTGAATTGTGAAATCAATTGAGGGTGATCTCATCTTCTAATCCTTGTGTATTATTTTGTATATGAACGCCTATGCTTTGAAAGATGAGACATAGTTCAGCATTTATCAGCTTTCTAGTTCGTACTTAAAATGGAAAACTTCCATAATTAAGGCGAACCAAATATCCAGAGCAAGATGGTAAAATATTGAATAAAATGGCATGCCAATAGTGATAAAGTCACAGCCACAAGAAGGACGAATTCTCAACTAGAATGCCAAGTGATCAAGCAATTTGTACAAGTGGGCGAGTGAAATAAGTGTCTTGCAAGTGCCAATAGATACCAACACGACAATACAAAGTGACAAGAAGTAACTAAGGTACAAGATAGCCTTTCAAATATAGCAGCATGTAACAAGAGTACATGTACAATCTTATACACAAACCTTAACATTTTAGCTAATAATAGTCCGACTACAACTCAAGAGTCCAAATCGTAGTCTAAAAAATTGTATCAAGTTCCTCATTTTCTCAAAGTTTATCCCGTTGGATCATCCATCATTTCAGCCATGTGGTGAAAGAACTCAGCCATATGATGGAAAGGAGGATTCATAACCTGAGTACTATGTCTCATGTAAGGACGTGGATCAGGTCTTACATCATGAGGGTTTCCCACATTGGACCCACTAGTAAGGGAAAAATATTTATCCGAGAATGTTCTCCAACCCCATCAAGTGCATCTGTACACCCTAAAAGTTTCTAAGCTAAGATACAAACTATTCTTTGTATGCATATAGACTCGTACCAGATGAGTTATAGTTGGTCATGTGTAATAAGGTTAATTACCAAGTAGGAAGTGTGTTGGAAATAATTTAAGGTCATTAGGAACCCCTAGCACTAAGCCGAGTTCAAAACCTTTCTTACTCACAAAATTATTTAGAAACCATGCAAGGTTCAACTTTGAATGGCTATATCTCTCATAATATGAATAGTTAGGTTGCCCATTAACTATCCAATTCAAGGCCTATGAGTATTCTTTCCAACGCCACAAAGTTTGCATCAATTGAAGTTCGGAGTATACAATTATGACCATTTTACCATAGACACTTCAATCTGAAATTTGAGCAGCAGTTTCCACGAACTAGAAACTACCGGACGTATAAGCATTTATGGGCAATAGTTTGAGGTTGTTACATGGAATCAGAGGTTCAAAATTTACACCTAAACTCCACGGATCCGTGAATCATTTTACGGGCCGTAAAAAGGTACGTAGACTATATATATTACATGTATATCATGTATATCAATAGTTTACCAAATTTTCAGATTTCATAAAAACGTTATTTTGAATTTCTTTTCTCACTTTTCATCCTTTGGTTGACCTCCACAACCCCTAAAATCTCTCTTCAACACTAATATGTCTTGGTAAATATTTTCCATGATATTACAACATAAATCCTAGAATTTCTACAAGATTTTAGCACTAAATCCTCTTCCAATCTCTACTAAGTATCAAGATCACAATTATAGGATTCTAGACTTTGATTTTTGAGTAAGTCCATCAATAATTCTCTCTTCCAAATCAAGTTAAGAATATTATCATAATTTTCTAGTTATTATAACATATAATTGTGAATCCTACGAAAGAATCTGCCATCAAAATATACGATTTTCAAGAAATGAATCCAAGAATTTCCAAAAATGGTTTCTCGATCGTTCTTCATCAGGTTATGGTTCTTATTCAAAACTCATGGATCATTTAAGGTATGCAAGGCTATCATATTGAGGGATTAATTCTTTTCCCACGCCCTACATCTATTGTTTCATTTAGTAAGATCAAAGCTACGATTTTTACCCGAAGTCCATCATCTTTGAATTCCTCTATTATGAATGTTCTCGTTGTTGATTCTATTGTTGAAATCATTATACTCTACATTGCTGAGGATCTTTGATAGATTTAGGGTTCATTCTATTCTACCACATGATCCATTCTTAGCTAAATCTATTTAAAAAGCATACCATATTATTTTTTTATGAGTAGAATATATTCCAAGTTTTAAAGAAGTCTTACAAAAAGAGTCCAAGAAAGTATATTTTTGCTTCAAGTTCATTATTTTAGAAGAGTTCCAAGAAAGTATATTTTTGCTTCAATTTCATTATTTTAGAAGAGTTCCAAGAAAGTATATTTTTCTTCAAGTGCATTATATTAGAAGAGTTTCACGAAAAGAATTTTTTGCTTCAAGTGCATTATTTTAGAAGAGTTTCAAGAAAGTATATTTTTGCATTAAGATGCATATTTTCAAAAAAAAAAAAGTATAAATAGTATCTTGAATAAAGCATGTTCAACTTTAAATAAAGCATATCTTGAATTTGAGAAAGTAAAATCAGTGTTTCATACAAGCAGAACCTTTTAAAATTATCATTTTTCCTCTAAAGTGGGACATTTTCACTAAATGAGGCATCTTACAGTTATTGAGCATTATCACATTATTTTGGGAGTAGTATTAACACCAAGTTAGGTAAGGGTTCAGATAATCTGTCACGACCTAGGGGTACCCCCTAGATGTAACATGGCAAGCCACTTAGCATATCATAACATAAAGTAGTAGAACAATAAAGAGTAAAACAACATTTAAGTCCAAAATAGTTTTATAGAAAAGCGGAAGTCTAGCTCATGTCTCAACATAGACATCTATTACAACCGAATAAAAATGGGCCTAGCCCAAACATCATGTTCAAAAGGAAATAGAAAAGTGAAACTACAATAAGGAAAGTCTGTCCTCGAACCATGAGGACTCACTAAGCTCGGAAAGAATCAAAGTACAAGCTCTAGCCACTAGAATGGAAACCCTGCCTGTTGGACCCTACATTTGGGGGGAAATGTAGGCAAGAGTATGCGTTAGTACAAAAATGCACAAAGTATGATAGCTATGCATAAAAACATTTAAAACATGCTAAGAAGGACACTTCATTTCATGACATGCAATTTACCAAGTTAAAAAATCATAATAGAGATAGTTATAAAACAAAGGTCATAACATCATGGTCAAGGTAAGCTAAATCATCTTTGAGCCTTCGAACATATTAGATACTTCTTTAAGTAACCTTAGTTCATTAATTATCTTGTTGTGGGGAAATTATCTTTAACTGACAGAGAGAAAATGGTTGTTTAACTTGCCTAAGGTAGAACCATGAACTTCTAGCTTAAGTGGATCCTCTAGCTAAATATCCTATGGGGGCACGAGTTTATGGGATAAGGAGATTGTTACTAGAAACCCGACCTCTACTAACGGGAGAGCTTCCTCTCATGAGACTTTTCCTAGAAACCCGACCTCTACTAACATGAGAGCTTCCATCTCAATGTCACTATCCAATCGGTGCTAAGCATAATTCCCACGAAATAGTATTTTCTTACTTATTCTCCTCATCGATGGAAAGACATGTCATCTTGTCAATCCAAGCTAGTTCATTAGGATAGCTCTTATTTATTGATTCAATTAGGTGAGAATAGCCTTTCAACCTAAGAATCCTTTCTATGTGAGAAAACCTTTCACATCATGGTTGTAAGTGTTTTATGAGAATAAACTTTCAACAACACAACAATAACATTGGCACTTCACTCTCAAAGCACCCTTAAAGCATTTACATAGGTTTCATAAGATCATGCATAAGTTCATACTTTTCCCTTTCAAGGCTCAAAGATACGTTTAATCACCAAATCTAGAATTCTAACATTAGATAGGGATTTTATGATAAATTCATGTAATTCTATTACTTCATGCTTTAGATCATAAAACCCATCTTTCATAATCAACAACCCAACTCTAGGAGATAACAATTTGGAAAATATGGCGGTTTGCATGTGTTCATAGGGGAAACATCATAAAAGCATTGTAAATCATCAATTTATGTATATTTAGACATAATTAAACCATTAAGATCAATAATCAAAAGAACTCATGGAGTTTGAAGAAAACCCTAGCTAATTGGGGATTTCTACTATTTGAAATATAAGAATTTAGGGACTCCATGGGTGGAAGGAACCCATGGATGAAAACTACCATACCTCAAGTACAATTTCTCATCTTCAATGGAGGAATTGAGCCTTAGCTTGAAACCCTAGGTTGAATCTTCTTCTTCATTCTTCAAGTTCTAGAGAGAGAATATTTTAGAGGAGTTGGTTTTCTTTTAGGATTTAGGAAGAATGAATTAAATAGGGTGAATTTTGGGGTAAAAAGTCTTATATAAGGGTTCTAAATATAGGCAAAATGACATAGTATAGAAACTAATTAATTAGGAAAAGACCCAACTGACCGTAAAATTAACTGCCAGACGACCATCCACGGACCCTAGTCGACGGACCGTGGTTTTACCCACGGCCCATTCTGGTGGACCATTGGTCATGATCAGAGACTCACTTTTTGGGGTCTCAAACCATGGACATATGACCACCGACCGTGGTCTGACCTACGGTTTGTAGGTCGCGTCGTGGCCTTGAACCTTCAGACCCTACCCAGGAAGGCCAACCACGGACCACACCTACGGTCCGTGGTCCAGTCCACGGGCCGTGGTTGGCCGGCGTGGTTTGTCACCTAAAATATCTGGAAAGCTGCTATATGCCCCTTTTTTGGATACAGGGTGTTACAATATCTCCCCCTTGGGATCATTGTCCTCGAATGGGATTCACAGTGGTTCTAAGAGTGTAGGAGAGGAACTAACAACCCAACCTATAATGTAATGCATACAACCAAGGAGGAACTATCAACTCCAAGCTAGGACATTCCCAAAATATTTCATAAGGATGAATCTAACTCTAACAACCTATTATGCATCCAATCTCATCGAAATATGCAAATCAAGGAGAAAACATCGACTCTAAGCTAAACATACTCAATGCAACATAAGGAAGTAGGAACTACACCTAACAACCCAAAATGCATAAAATTTTTAGATTTCTCATATTCAAGGAGGAAACTACCTTCTCCAAGCTAAAAGCATACTCAACACAATCTCATGGAGTCTTTATGCAATTGATTCTCAAAGAGTATTACTAATGCATGCTCAATAGTCATCTCATGAATTCTATAGGCAAATCATACTCTATGCACAACAACATGAGGAATATATACCATACAAGTCATTTCTTTCAAAACTTAAGCTTTTTCATGAGCATGCATAATAATAAGGAAATCATGGAAACACATAAATCACACATGACTCCCAACACATAAAACAAACCAAGAGGGACTCATTACCTCAAGCTAGAGTTGGAGTAGAAGGAAAGAGGTAAGGATATCGGGACTTCATATTGGCCTCGTCTCCCAAGTAGAACCCTCAACAAAGTGATTCCTCCATAACACCTTGACAGAGGCAACCTCCTTGTTTCTCAACTTTTTGACTTGCCGGTCTAAAATTTCAACCCGTACTTCTTCATAAGCAAGATTCTTTTTAACCTCCAAACCCTCTAAGGAAGCTATGAATGTTGGATCCCCAACACATTTCTTCAACATAGAGACATGGAAAACCGAATGCACATATGCCAACTCATTTGGCAAATCTAACTCATATGCAACCTTGCTAACATGTCTCAAAATCTCATATGGGCCTACAAAATGGGGACTAAGCTTCCTTTTCTTCCCCAACCTCATAACACTTTTCATGGGTGAGATTTTCAAATAAACCCAATCATTAACCTCAAATTTAAGATCTCTCCTTCTAATATCGGCATAAGACTTTTGCCGACTTTAGGCCGTTCTTAACCTCTCTCTAATAAGCTGAATCTTCTCTATGGCCTTATGTACCAATTTCGGACCTATGAGAGCAACTTCACCCACCTCAAACCATCATATAGGAGATCTACATCACCTACCATAGAGAGCCTCAAATGGAGCCACGTCTATACTCGAGTGATAGCTGTTATTATAAGCTAACTCAATTAACGAAAAATAGTCATCCCAATTACCCTTAAAGTTAATCAAACAAGCCCTCAACATGTCTTCCAAAGTTTGAATAGTACGTTACACTTGCCCATCGGTTTGGGATTGAAAATTTGTGCTAAGCTTAACTTTGGTACCAAGACTTTTTTGGAATGACTTCCAAAACTGTGAAGTAAATTGGGTCCCTCGATCGGAAATTATGGACAAGGGTACTCCATGTAACCTAACCATCTCTCTGAAATACAACTTACCATAATCTTCCACTGAATAGCAAACCTTGACGGGAATGAAATGAGCAAATTTAGTCATCCTATCCACTATTTCCCAAATCGAGTCATGTTGCCGCCGAGTACATGGCAACCCAACTATAAATTCCATATTTACATCTTCCCACTTCCAAGTAGAAATATCAATGTCTTGGGATAAGTCTCCCGGTTTTTGATGCGCAACCTTCACTTGTTGACAATTAGGGCACTTAGCCAAAAATCCCGCAATATATTTCTTCATGCCATTCCTCCAATAGATCTCCCATGAATCACAATACCTCATGGTGTCTCTCGGGTGAATAGAATACTGAGAAGTATGAGCTTCTGCCAAGATCTGTTCTCTCAAGTTATCAACATTCGGAACACCTAAACGACTCTGATATCTTAGT
>JAJOOH010001198.1:0-26575 GCA_029582605.1 Solanum gracilifrons | reverse complement strand
TTTCACCATTGATCCTAATACTATTTGTGAATAGTAAGACTATCATGAGTTTCTTACCACTTAATACTTTGTAGTTTCTTTTTTCAATCTAACCATTCAATATCCTAATCTCTAGATTCAGGATCAATAAGAGGGTTAAAGTGTATTCTACAAAAAAAAAAAAAAAAATTATCGAGACATCAGGTTAAAGATCGAAAGAATTGAACCATTCCCCATAGTTTTTAATGGTATATAGTTTCAGTTGAACGTCTGATCAAGCTTTTCTTTTATTTAACATAATACTCTTATAACAAATTTCAACATAGCAATAAATATGATTTATTTTTATTTTTTCTTAATAAAGAAAACGTAAGTCTATAACCTTACTTAACAATAAATTCTATTTTAATTTAAAAATTAGAATACTAATAAAATTATGCTAATGAGAAAATAAGCATGACATAAAGAAATAGATAATACGAGAAAATTATATAGAATCACGTAAAGTAAGGTTGAGAACAAGAAGAAAATGAAATATAATAATAAAAAATAAAAAATAAACTTTTACAAATTTTTAGAATAATAATAAAAAAAAGAACTTAAAATAATAGAAGTTAAAAAAATTAAAACAAAAAAATAAAAATAGAAATAAAATAAAGAAATTAAAAAGTAATCAGGTGGTAATTACACCATGTAATTACCAGCAATTCACAACTTCTGCCTGTGAATTGTAGAGTGTAATTACCCCTTGCCAATTACACCAATTACCTGCTGACCAAGTAATTACTAGTCCTTCCAAACAGGACAAGACAGTGTAATTACACAAATTACATCAAATCCAATTACCAGGATATCCTTCCAAACATGCCCTTAATGACAAAAATGATTAAACCTTTTTGCTTTTTAACTGGTCATTCATTCATCAAGTGGCTTCAAAAATAGAATCTGGTAGTACTCCATTTTCCTAATTAGTTGTCCACTTTTGAAATAACACATATTAAGAAAATAATTGTTAACACAGTGAGTTTATTATTTACCCCTATTAATTATGAAGTGGATGAATTAAAATTTAAGATTTTCAAAAAGTTAAACCTTTTTCAAAGTAATTAATTGAGGGTATAATATGTAAAAAATAATTATCCTTTCTTGATTTATCAAAATAGACAAGTAATTAGAGATAACTATAAAAGGAAAAATGGACAAATAATTAAGCACAAAGGGAGTATTATTTTTACGTGAAGGAGTACATGTGGGTCAAATCACACTTTATTTTCTGTCTTAATTTTGACATTCCCAGCTTTTTTTTTAAAATGACTTTTTTTAAAATATTTTAATTTTATTTTTTACCTAATATATTTAAGATCACAAAATTAAAAAAAAATCTTTATTTTCTTAAAATTTTGTGTCAAGTTAAATTAGATAATTTGTTTTAAATCAGAGAAAGTAATATTTATTTTTTTAAAGGAATTAATTAAAGTTGTACTTTAGAAACTGTTCCTACATGAAAAACTACTAAACATACTTATTAAAAATAAAATTAGAAGCTCTTTCTTTCGATTTAAAAAGAATTATCTATTCTTTTGATGAGAAATCAAAGGGGTAATTGAAAGAAATAAGAATACATGTGGAATCACCGAAATCTAATCGAATTTATCAGCAACAAAGAACTTTATACCTTCACCTCTCAATTGAATCCGATTAAATAATAATAACCTGAACTCAATCAAAAATGAGAGAACCAAATTGAATTCACAAATAGGATAACTCGATGATTGATTAAACTAGAAAAAATTAACACAAGCAATATTGAGAATTCACCCTAATCGCACAACTATAATTACCAACTATGAACTACATTAATGCTATGCTTGACCTAGAAACTACAAGTTTCAAAGCTCTCAAATACTCAATTAATCATAATCTTCGTAATCTAAGTTTTCCAAAATAATAAAAAATATTATTTATATTAAGGAAATTAAGAAGATACTTTTTCGACAATTTTATCCTTAATGACATAAGTGCCTTATTTGATTGTCTTCTTTTGTAAATTTTTGAATTTATGAGAGCGTCATTTGCACACATGGTCACTTTCTTCTTTTTCTTCACTTTGATGGACCTTTTAGTGTCCATCAAATTCGTCTAATTCATATGATTTATGGTTTTTTTTTCCATATGATTTATGTTATCCATGTCGTTATCATTTTTTAATCTATTAACAAAATAATTAATTTCTTGCAACACTTTAAAAGACATTTTGATACTTGTGACATAACTTTAATTTAGAATCATAACTTTTTTTAAAAAAATCTTTATTCTTTAGAATTTGTATCAATTTAAACTAAATCATTTTTTTAAAATGAAGTAAATAATTTTATGGGACCAACAAAAAACCACTTGCACTTGTCCTAGGAGACTTTTGTTTCCTAGCGGGTGTCATTTTGTCCTGGGACGAAGATTGTGCTTTAATAATTGAATATGATAAAATGCACACATTTCAGCACGTTGCTTGAGAAAGAGAACCTTTCTTACCTACCACCTTTTGGTAGAGGTGTGAAAAATCTAACTGACCGATAAATTGAACCGAAAAAAATGTTATTGGTTTATTGTTATTGAGTTATTGGATTAACGGTTATTTAATGGTTTTACAAAAAAAAATTATTGGGTTATCGGTTCGTTATTGGTTTTTAATATTGGGTTACTGGTTTAACCGATAACCCATTAAGAATATAATAATTTACTATTTTAATTTTTAGGTATACATATATATAATATATTAAACAAAAAATATAATATAATTAGTAGTATATTAGACTAAAAATATAAAAACCCTACGCAATAATTAACACTACTTAACAATTAACTCTCCTCTCTACTTTTAGTTATTTAACCTTTAGGTTTTACTTTTTAGTATTACTTATTTACTTTAGTTAGTTTATAATTGACTAATATCTGCAATTTGATTAGCGTCAGGAATTCAGATTGTGTTTTTTTTTAAAACTAACGTAAGAACTTCATTTAGTTACCATAAGCATGGCCTCATTTGCTACTGTTTTGACTTTTGTCTATGGTTTTATTTGATTCTCTTTATTGCATAAAGGGAACCTCATTTTATATATTATGGTGTTCGAAAATTGACCAAGTCTTTGTTGTGATGACCAAAATACAACAAGTTGGTCTTTGTTGTCCCGTTTGGAATGATTATTTCGATGTATGCATATCGCGTCAAATTATTGGATAAGTCATATATTTGTTTTGAAAGCATTTTCTTATTGGTTAAACCGAAAACCGAACCGTTAAAGACCTAAAACCGATAAACCGATAAACCGAAAACCGATAAAAATTATCTTATTGGTTTGGTTATCGATTTAGCATATTTTAAAACCACAAACCGATAATACTTAAAACCGAACCGAACCGACCGATACACACCCCTACCTTTTGGTTGGAGTAAAGATAGGTCGGTGGAAAAGTTTTGAATTTGAATTCAATATTTGCAAAATAATGTGTATTTGCATCCGTCTAATATTAGTTAATTATTTTTATTTTTATATATGTTTAAAAAAATTATAAATAAGAAGGTAATTTTTCTAACTATTTCAATCCTTAAAATTTTATTTTGGGATTTTACAAATAAATGTAAACACTTTTAAAACGAATTAATTGAAAGAGTAATATAGGGAGAATTTAATTAATATATTTTTTGATTTAATAAGGTAAACAACTAATATAGGACAATTATTTTTAGAAAGATGATCAACTAATATTTTAGTTGTCATAGTTTCCTTTTTTTATAATCAAACAATAACAACTTTGACCAACATTTTATGATGTATTTTTCATCATATAGATATGCAGAAAATTGTAATTTATAGTACTTTTCGTATTTTGAATATCTAAATTTTTGAATTCAAAATATCGAATTAATGTAATCTAATTTAACTTTGAAAATTAGTCAAATTGACTTTCGAAATGCGCAACATGACAACTAAAAAAGAACGGAGGGAGTAGTATATTTTTATTGGATCATAAAATGATTTCTTTTGGAAAAAAATAGGGTCTGGAAAGCATCTTTATATACGATACTACTACCTCTGTTTCATATTAGAGCAGTATCTTACTACAAGTATTTGTCTCATATTACTTGATCACTTATTAAAATAGGATTGAATTAATTAAATATTTTTCATTTTACCTGTCACACCCCAAGCCTACACCTTGAAGGTGGCCGACACTCAGAACCATTGGTGGTCCCAAGTGAACCTTTGGTCTGACTGACTACTGAGCGAAACACTATACCTACATAAAGAAGTCCTATAAAATAGACATTTAAAATCAATCAAAGATATCTCATACAAAAGTCAGAAATAAATCTGAATATAAATAATGTTAATAAGAATAATGTTAAAACTTATGAATGCTCAAGACTGAATTGGCTCGCTAACTTTGTCTATTTATGAAGTCTCTACTAACTAAAGATACGTGTCAGGACAAGGCCTACGACTATCTGAATATTTAACTAAATGACTAAAAATCAAATAAATTGAACTAACTAAATTGGAGCCCTCCGAAAGTCAGGAGGTCTCATCGACGACTGATGGAAAGAGATCTTGTTGAACACCTGTTATCAAGAGTAATTGAACTGCATTATAAAACGATGCAACACCAAATAGCGTTAGTACATGGAATGTACTATATGTAATAAGATTGAATTGAAATACATAACTGAACAAAATACATGAACTGAAAGTAAAGCATGAACATGAAGTGACATCATTAAAATTTTACAGTAAGATATGCAATAATAGGAAATACTATAATAATAATAATAATAATATACTTTACTTTTCTTGGGGAGTTCTGTAACCAACGATCATCACTATGAGGCTCGTGATGATACAACGTCTCGCCCACGTTGTCAGAGTATGAAACGTAACTCACTTATGGATCCACTAAAAAGCCTTCTTGAGGCAGGTGAGGAGTCGCCCGAATTTCGGTATGATCCTATCTACGCTGAAAGTGCAGGTTATGAGTTTCGAGCTGTCTTAAATCTTACCCAAATCAGTGATCAATCCTACTCCCAAAATATATGTATTAATGGGCTTATAATAATAATACTCATTGAGTTGAATTAATACTCAAAAGGCCCTCTTTAAATGATAAACTGATCTTTACTTGACTGACTAAAATGCTTCTGAAAACTATTTATACTCTTCTTTAAATAGTAGTTCTCTTCTCAATGCAAAATAGTACATTTGAAACCATTAGTGTTCCTTTAAAACTCTTTTCAAATGATGCTTAAAATATACTTGGACTCACTTTAAATTCATAAATCAATGCTTGAAAATAATTGCACAAAAACTTTCAACAAAATCTCAATTACTAGGGTTCATGTGGTAAATATAAGCATGAACAACAACTCAAGAATTAAAATGCATAGAGTATCAAATCTCATCTCAATAGTTCGGAAATGGGAACTCCAAATACAGAAAATAAATCAAACTCAAAATTCATGAAACTTAGGGTAGAAACCTAAATTTATCTCTTTACTAACTGAATTTAGATGTAGGGCGTGATGAAGAACTTAGTCCAACACTATGAATAGTTTTACATACCTAATTATGAAGCTATTGGATAGAAAAATTTGGTGGAGACTTCATTTTTCTTGAGCCTGAGGAAGAACACTAGCTTTCTTGGAGGAAAACTTTGATCTTGAAATCTTGGTGCTTGATCTTGAGAAAAAATAAATATTTTATGGAGTTCTTAGAGTGGAAGAACTTAAGAAAACCTTGGATTGAAGACTTCTATTTGTATTTTAAATTTTTGACATAGAAGTTTTAGGGTTCTTGATGGAAAAGAGGAACCATAAGTGAATTCTGAGAATTTTTTTGGAAACTTGAATATTTAGATTGATGATTATGAGAGGATAACTAGTTAGTTGAATGATATACTCCTTTAAAACACCCAAAATGACTCATAGGGATAAAAATCTTTGGAAAGGACCAAGGTAACCCTGAAACATGCATTAAGTTTCTAGAAAAAAATCGCAGCAAGCCTTCATAGAAGGTTCCACGGTCCGTGGAACATTCCACCGTCCGTAGTATATGCTGTGAAATAGTGATTGTATGACAGGGCTTCACTTAAATGAGTATAAAGCTTTACTCCAAACTCTAATTAATGTAAACTTGGTGGCGTTAGAAAGAAGACTCGTATACCTTTAATTTGATGGGTTAGTGCCCACGTAACTCTTCATATTCTAAGAGATATGATTATTTCAACTCAACTTTGTGTTAGAGGATTCTTATAACCTTAATCAATCTCTAAATCTATTCTCACACTAAGGAATTGACCTTAACACCTAAACACAATTTAACAATCACCTGGTAGGACCTTATACGCATATGAAGAATGATTTGAGTCTTAGTTTAGAAATTTTAGGGGAGTTACAATACCTCTATAATTAATGTCTTTGGAAGTTAATTTATTTTTTTTTGAAGATCCATTTTTTTTCAAGAGGCCATTTAATATGAACAAAGGGAAAAATAGTAAAATCGATCAATCTATAAATGATTTCTTATTAGCCATGTAAAATAAAAAGTGCCCATATAATATGAAACAAAGGGAGTATATAAGAATTAATAAGGTGAAACATGTTTGTTTGTCTATTAAGAGGATAAATTAGTCAATTAATATGTCTATTTATGCATTATTATTTGAACATTTTGTTTAGAAGATTATATATTTTTTGTACTTTGCTTGGATGAACAAAAATGTGCCTTATTTAATGTTCTTTGTTTTATGTTTATGAAGCTTGACCTTTAAATACCTTTATTTCGCTCCTACTTTATTTTTGCATTGTTTTACTGTAATAACCTGATCTGGTCATTATGAGTAAGCTAATAGTGAATGAATTTGGACCAGAAAACTTTCTGGGTAGTGACTTAATTTTTTTCCAGCTAGGTCAGCCTCACACAAAATCTGGACTATGTGAGGTCTAGGGTCATCCAGGAATGGGTGGGGGTGTGATTTGGGGGTTTGGTTGATATATTCTTGTATCCAAGACATTATGGAATCGATAATGCCTTTCAAAATTGAATTTAGGTTAGTAGAACTCCCGAAATTAAACTTGGCGTGAAAGGTATATGTCGGGACATCAAGGAAAGATTTGTGTTGTAAAAATTACCTTTTTCTAGAGTTTATGTTTCTAAACTTTAATTGATCCCGCTATAGCGAGCCAAATTGGGTTTTAGTGTAGAAACAACCTCGAAATCTATGTTTTCTGCATTTTGAGTTCTTGGACTTGGAAGAGGCGATTTTGGACAATTAGCACATGTTTTTTCACAAAATTCATTGATAAAGGTAAGAATTCAAATCCCCAACCTTATGCATTGATTATAAAGCCTTAGAATCTGGTTATTGTTATTGGTGTCACGCTCCGAGCCTACACCCTTGGCGGGACTGTCACTCTTGAACCATTTCTTGCCCCAAGCGAACCCTTGGCCTGGCTAGACTCTCAGCGGAAGACTTTAAGCATTAATAAAAGAAAACAAATGCAACTTTACTCAAATTTCTCAAAATAACTTAGAATGTTTTAGAATTAAACTTCCAACTAGCCAAAGTGGCAATTCAAATCTTAATACAAAACAACTTAAACACAAAGACTAAAGGACTATAGCTATCTATCTATGAAGCCTCTAATGCTATGAGGGATGTCGGTACAAGACCCTCGATCATCCTAACAACCGAAATACTAAAACATTATGAAAAGGGATTATCCGAAAAGCAAGGAGGCTCACCAAATGACTCTGAAATGATCAACTGAATCAACGAAGCGCTGGATGTTGATCCTGGTAACATGTATCTTCATCATAAAAGATGCAGGCCAAATGACGTCAGTACATGGAATGTACGAGCATGCGAGGAAAAACTAAACATGACATAAGCTAGAAATAAAATCTGAAAGTAACACTTACCTTAGCCTTACTCAACACAATGCATAAATAAACAACAATAAAGATGCAATTTATATAAAGCATTTAAAACAGTGGATAACATCTCAAAGTATATGAAAATATAATAATATCTCAGTTGTATGTAAGAATACAAAATAAACTGTGTTTGGGAGATTCTCTAACCAACAACCATCACTATGAGCTATGTGATGATACAATGTCTCGCCCACGCTGCCAGAACTGTCCGATAACTTGCCGGGTTTTCGAACGCCTCAACTACGTGGATCCACTAGTCTATGTTAAAAAACATTAAGTAATCATCTAAAAAGTATGACCCTTTCTACCCACGTTGGCTACATGATTTATGGATACTTGAGTTATTATGAACTCGTCCCTATATCGGTGCTCAATATTACTCCCAAAATATACTCAACTCATATATTTAAAAACATAACTCTTTCTCTGTGATTTGAGGTTATTGCTCAAAATCTATCTCTTAAAATAGATTGAACGTAAAACTACTCCTGAAAACTCATTTGGAAATCGGTGTTTCCTCTCATCTTAAATGTGAAACATTTACTCTTTGGGAATACATAATCCCCATATAACATTTTAAAGAAATGAACCCGACTCTACTCTTTCTCAATCTCAATGCCTAAGTCTTAAAACAAGTTTAAAAGATTTGTAAAAGACTTCTTAAAATGACTAAGAACCCCCAAGACTTGACTTTTAACTCTATCTTGAATTGGAATTATGAATTCAAGGTTATGATTTGTAATAGGAAGGATATTGTTGCTCCCCAATATACACACAAGTGTACGTGGTCGCGCAAGTAATATAGATTCTTTAAGAAAGTTCCCAAGGGACTTATGATCAAGAGTTGATGATTGATTGTTAACTACTACTAATTATGACTAAATAAACGTAACTAAATGTGAACGACTTTAAGATGATGTTTCAAGCAAGTAAAAGACAATTCCAGGGCTGCAACATATATTGAATATTATGTATCATATTATTGGCTAAGAACTAATTTCAGTTGTCAAGTTACTGATTTATAGGGTTAATTGTATAAGTCGGGTTATACACCTCTAGTCGCCTACCCCAGTTAACTACCTAACTACATCGTTGAGTGGGGATAAATAGACTAACTGGCGAGCATTTATATTTCATCCTATTTCGTAATCGAGCAAGTTGTTCGTCCGGGCGTCACTCCTAAACACAAATGACCTCAATCAAATGGGTCGATCGAGCTCTCTATATTCTCTGGTCTATCTAACCCCTCCTCTCTCGATTTTAAGATTAGACAATGTATTTATCTTATGGTGATCAAGCATAAAATACTAAAATAAGAATATAGAAGTAAGTTATAATGACAACCAAGAGTTAATTCATAAAGCCTTTAATAATCAACAATCCATTCATAGCTACAACCCAGAACTAGGGCGTTTAGCCACTCATGCTATTAGAAAACCACAAAATACAATTGTTCATGCGATTTTTGAAAAATAAAAGAGTTTAGAAGATCAAAACCTATTACAAAAGACGAATCTTGATCTTGCACACTAAAATAATGTCGACCCCCAATTATGGAGCCCTAAGGGTCTATTTATAATGGTAGGAAAATTAGAGCCAAAGTCTATTACAATTAGGAATCCTTTTTTAACACTTTTAAGCTGGAAAAGTCAGGATCCCACTGGCGGGTTACGCCTAGCATCGCGCCCAAACTTCACCTCTGAGGTTTCCACCCTGGCGCGTTGCGCTTCTCAGAGCGCCTGAGAAAGGCCCCATAATGTTGGGCCTTGGCACATCGCGCCTCTCAGAGCGCCTGAGAGGCCTCTCTGAATGTTGGCCCTTGGCGCCTCGCGCCTAGCAGTGCACTTGGCCCTGGGGCCTTCAGCCTTACCTTCTTTTCATCATATCCTTGCATCTTTTCTTTCAATTTGACTCCAATCTTCTTGAGAGTTTCTGAAACTTCTAATCACATATTTTAGTGCATAATATCGCAAGTATAACGAAATCAAGCTAATAGACTCAAGATCATTCGTTACTTCAATCAATTCATAGGCAAATATTGACAACTTAGGCATATAAATACGCCTAGATCACCACCCTACACTTAGACTTTTGTTTGTCCTCAAACAATCTTTAGCCTATCAACTCTTTTTCACAACCCTTGGACTTATTAACCCACCTTAAAATCAACCAAACATTTTTAATCATGATCTTGTAGTTCACAATGGATGCAACATATCACAACCTTTACACCAAGTTACAACACATGCTCAAAGAATGACTCTTTTTATATTATTCCGGGCTAATGCAAACTTATACAAACACATCAATAGATAATCTTACACATGCCATGAATGCCCTCACTTTTTCTTGTTTAGTAAAGCCTTTCACTCAAGCAATTTGCAATATCAACAAGGCCTAATTTTCAAACAATCAACTCACCCTCACAAAAGAAGTTCTTACTTTTATTAACATACCATAAGCTTGCCAATAGTGCATTATTACTTTCGCATTATATTTCTCAAGGAATCGAGAGGACTTTCATTTGGTTGTAATGTTGGTTTAAGGTAAGGGAGGGAATATTTAGGAATCATTTTAGTGACTACACCTCCCTAATGCACATGTCATTATTTTGCCAACAATCTCCTTTATAGTTTTTCTTTCCTCCTAATACACACTTCATGACTATTTACCCCTTTTTGTTGCTCCAAATTTACCCTTTATTTCTTTTTCATCCCTTGTTTTTTTTAAATGCTTTTGAACTAGCCATCCAAACTCTAGATTTTAGCATCCTAGTAAGGTGCACATTATCCTTGATAGGATCAGGTCCAATGTTTCAAGCATAGTTCTAAATTAGCCACTCTCAATTTTAGTCGAGGTGCACATTGTCACTAAGGACCAGGGCCAACATAGAATTTTCTTTTCCACTCAATGTAGCGATTCTACCTTAGCTATATCAACCAACATTTTCCAACCCTTCATCTTAACATAGTGCATTAAGGATTTTCATAGGATCAAAAGACTTGGTATCAAACAACGGATTTCGGCTTATCATGTGGTTTATCAATAAACAATGCTAAAGGCTCAATGGGGCTTCACTAGGGATAAATTCAATGGTAGGCATACAAGTAGAGTCAAGAATTGGCTATTACAAAGAAACGCCTCCATCACATTCCCTAAGTCATACAAACTATTAATTTAACACACACAAGGTAAGTTCTAGATATCAAGTTAAGTAAGAACCAATCAACACTCACCACACATGGCATCATGACACATATACAGATATATCAACTAACATGCTCCTACAACTTGCATTACGATATCATTACACAATTAATCCCATTTGTTTTTATTTTGAGTCAAAACTAAGAACACGTGCTTATTACAAGGTTAACATTCTATTGCACTTTTCCACTTATGACTACCCATGACGATTGGCTAGCTTTTTCTGACATAGTTTCAAAAGGCCAAGGTTGGTTTCTTAATCCTACTCTTCTTTGTGACTAATTTTCCTTTAAGACGGTCGTCATCCATCCATCATTGGGAACTGTCACTCCTATGATGACTCTAAGACTCAATAAAGCAGTAAACTAGTCCTAATCGTTTCAAAGGGAAAATCCTCAGTAAAAGTATCGAAAACAAACGTTGAGGAAACCGAAATAAGAAAAAAAAATTAAAATTTAACTAAAACTAACACTAGACTCAATAAAGCAGTAAACAACTATATACAACAGAGACATATTACCGCACCCCATACTTTAAAGATAAGCATTGTCCTCGGTGCACAGTTAAAGCAAAGTATAGAATTAGGAATACTTCCTCGGGCATCTAGGCCTCGTCATCACCGCCATCGAACACCATCAAGGCATTCGCCTCCTCCTCATCATCATCATCATCTTTCTCATCATCCATCACCTCATCAACAGTAGCCTCATCATCATCCAGAGGCTCCAGAAATGCGGGATCAATCCTGCATAAGGACGCTACACTCTCGGTCAAAGGGTAGCGATCCACCATGTTTTCCATATCCTCATCTGTAATCAGGCGTCCTCCTAGCTGCAGCTGTAGTTCTACTATATTGAACATTCTTGCCATGACACTGTCATCACGGACTTGCCTCTCTTGGGCAGAGAAGACAGGTCCATGCGACGTGCCTAGTACCTTTGTTCGAGTCACATCAACTAACTTACCCATCAAATCTGGGTGAAAAGCAATAGTCAGGTCCATAGCCTCTTCCTCAATACCTCGGGCCCTCAGAAATCGGGTGATCAAACCCCCATAGCAAAAACGCCACCTTATATTATTCCGAAATTTCATCATATTCTGTCTAAGAATAGCCCCTACATTAATGGGCATCCTCTTCATCAATATATAAACCAACACCACCCTATCCCTTGTTACCTCTGTCAGATGCTTTGCGGGAAGCAATACACTACACACAATTTTCATCCACACCCTAGCAATCTGATTGAAATTAGCAAAATGGAGGGTACTATGCCTCCCAGTATCTTTGCTACGCTCCCACCTAGCTATGTACTCTACCCCACATAAAGTATGTCGGATATCCCTATAATGAGGTTTATACTTCAATGTATTAAAGTCAGCAGAATCACAATTCGGGGTCCCCAAAAATTCATTTAGTATCGTAGCATTGAATTTCACATCCTTACCTCTAATAGGAACAATTTTATACTTAGTTTCGGTGAGCCAATTTGCATAAAACTCACGAACTAAAGACAAATTACAATCTCCCGGATGATCAAAAATAAATCTTAGCCCAAACTCAAGCACAATCCGATAAATAACAGGAAATTGAGTATATTTAGAAACATGTAAAGTTTATTCGGTTCAGTTTGGAAATTTTTCATTTTTTTATAAATTAAAAAGATCACTTCAATTGTTCGGAATGATTATACACTTAAATAAAAGTCCATAATTTTATTGAAAAAAGGATATAAATTGGTTTGGTTAGGTTCGATTCGATCGATTTTTCATATTCTTTCGACACCCCTAGATTCTTGAGTATGGTTTAGAACCTTGGAAGGTGGAGAGGCACAAAATACTTATTGTTTAATAAAGTAGATATATAAAAAAGTTTGTGCTCATTAAATTAAGGGAAAATGGTCCGATATACCCCTCAACTTTGTCATTTAGAGTTGATATATCTCTCATTATGAAAGTGGTTCATATATATCCTTACCGTTATACAAATGACTCACATATACCCCTACCGTTACAAAATGAGCTCACATATACCCTTCATCTAATGGAAGTGAAAGAATTAGTTTTAAATTTATTTTTTGACTTTTAATTATTTTTTTTAAATACTTATATAGGGGTATATATGATCCTTCTAGCAAAGTTCAAGGTATAATTTAATCTTTTTCATACAAAAATTATTTTTTAATCTTTTTTTCTTATTATTATTTGAGTTTCTTATTCTTTTTTTTTCTTTCATTCATTAGTGTAAAGAAAAAAAATTAAAACTTATTTTTTGTGGCTATGTTGTATTTTATTTTTTGTAGTTTTAAAAAAATTAATTAGGGCATCTATAATAAATTTTGCAAGAAAATTAGAGAAACATAAATAAATTTGTCCGTCAAAATAATAAATTTAAATTAATCATTGAAACAAAAAAGTCAAAAAAAGATATGTCTGAGGAGGATCGAATTTACCCCATATGGATTATAATTTTTTCAAGAAAATAATTTTAAAAATAAATTAAAATTAATTTTTTTTCACTTTCGTTAGAGGAAAATGATATATGTGAGTCATTTGTATAATAGTAGGGGTATATATGTGTCACTTTCATAACGAGGGCATATCAGCTCTAAATAGGAAAAATGGGGGGGGGGGGTATATTAGACCTTTTCTCATAAATTGATGAGATAGATGTAGGGTGTGTTTGGTATGAAGGAAAATGTTTTCCTAGAAAAAAAATTCCTGGAAAATAAGTAGATTTTTGACTTATTTTCTCATTTTTTGGTTGGTGAGTAGATTTTTTTTTTTAGTGTTTGATTTATGAATGAAAAATATTTTTGAGAAAATATCAGGGTGTGTGTAGGGGTGGCGTGGGGTGAAAATAAAATTTTAAAATTGAAAATATTTTTTAAAAACAAACTTAAAATTATTATTTTTTTGGGGGTGGTAGGGGGCTGGTGGGAAGGGGGGGGGTTTGGAATGAGGGTGGGTAAAAAAATAAAAAAATTGAAGTTGAAAAATACTTTTTTTAAATAAGTTTAAATTTATTTTATTTATTTTAAAATAATATTATTTTTTCAAATATTTTTTTGATCTTTTCAACAAAAAAATTGTAATTTGAAGTTGGAGGAAAGTTTTGTAAAATATTTTCCTTAATTTTTGAAGGGAAATCATTTTCCTTAAATTTGAGGAAAATGAGTTGATTTGGAAAACATTTTCCATAACATTTTATCCAACCAAACATGAGAAAATTGGAAAATATTTTCCTTCATACCAAACACACCCGCAATGTGACTTATTTTCTTAGACGTGGATATGATGTTTCATTCATATTAGATTGAGTGAGGTAACAATGACAAAATGACTTAAAATTCGTAGTTTGTTCAAGGATAAGTCTAGTTGAAACTTCGTGAAGTAGAAGAATCCAAGTCACAATCTAAGTCTAGTATAAGAGTCTTTCAAGTCATTGCTCATAAATTTAAAATATTAGTGGTAATTATACGTAATGAGGGATTAGTACTCCCTCTGTTCCTAATTACTTGTCCACTTTTGAATCGACACACCAATTAAGAAAATAATAATTGACATAGCGAGTTTACCATTTTACTCATATTAATCATGAAGTGGATGAATTAAAAGTCTAAGATTTTCAAGAAGTTCTACTTTTTTCAAAATAATTAATTGAGGGTATAATAGGAAAAAGATTTCTGTCCTTTCTTGATTTGTGAAAATGGACGAATAATTAGGGACAATTAAAAAAGAAAAAGTGGACAAGTAATTAGAGACAGAAGAGTATAATCATATATATATATATATATATAAGAGAACCCTAGGCCCGCCTACGTGGCGCTACCACAAACTAGGATTCCCTTTTAATTTTTTTATTTACAAAACTAGCCTTCCCCTTTCATGAAAAGTTGTGACTTTTATGAAGAGTTGTGACTTTAATGAAGAGTTGTGACTTTTACGAAAAGTTGTAACGTTTATAAAAGGTTGTGACCTTTCTGAAGGGTTGTGACTTTTTCAAAGAGTTGTGACCTTTACGATAAGACACAATAAACATTTGTTAACACTACCCTTTGTTGCCTATAAATAGAGGCATTTCCTCTCATTTTAAAACAACGAAAATTCTGAACTTACTTCTTCTGCACAATTAAATATTCGTGTACTTTGCTCCTGTTGAGTGTCTTATTGACACAATTGTTTTTGTATCAATACATTGGTGAATAAAATCGTTCCATCCTGAGAGGAACTACTTCTTTAAACCTCAGGTATTAGAGGGAAATAGTTTTCTTTAGGGGAGACTATGCATTCAGTGAACTCGATTTTTTCTTTTCTATTTCATTCTATTTTTACATATCCTGGTATGTTTTTTTTTTACAGTCATTAATTTATTCTTATGATATTAATTATTGTTTTTGAGTACATGTTTTAAATTCCATTGTTTATGTTTCTGCAAAAGTTATTGTTTCCAATTATATTGAACATATACATATATAGTAGGTATATTCATTGTGTAGAAAATAATTATCATACTCAGTTCCAAGAATTCATGTGTTGATATTCTATATAAATTCTAGGGAAAAAGGTCTGATATACCCCTCAACTTTGTCATTTAGAGCTGATATACCACTTGTTATGAAAATGGCTCATATATACCCCTACTTATATACAAATGGCTCACATATACCATTTTCCTCTAACGGAAATTAAAAAAATTAATTTCAGGTTAATTTTTTATTATTTTAAAAAAAAAATATAATCCCATATGAGTATATTTAATCCTCCTCAAACATATATATATTTTTTTAACTTTTTTTTTGTTTCAATGACTAATTTAGATTTATTATTTTGATGGTCAAATTTATTTATGTTTCACTAATATTCTTGTAAAACTTATTATAGATGACCAAAATTTTTTCTTCAAATACAAAAATTAAATTACAATATAGACCAAAAAAAAGTAATTTTAAATTATAATATAGCCACAAAAAAATAGTTTTAAATTTTTTTCTTTACACTAAGGAATGAAAGAAAAAAATAAAATAAGAATAAGAAACTCAAATAATTATAATAAAAGAAGTCAAAAAATAATTTATGTACAAAAAAAATTAAAATATACCTTGAACTTTGCTAGAAGAATCATATATACCCCTAAATAATTTTTAAGAAAATTAAAAGTCAAAAATATAAATTTAAAACTAAACTTTTCACTTCCGTTAAATGAAGGGTATATCTGAGCTCATTTTGTAACGGTAGAGGTATATGTCAGCCGTTTGTATAATGGTAAGGGTATATATAAGCCACTTTCATAACGAAGGGCATATCAGCTCCAAATGACAAAGTTAAAGGGTATATCAGACCCTTTTCCCTAAATTCTATAATATAAAAGTACTATATATAATCTTACATTTTATCTTTTTTACATAGATATGAAGTTTCTCACTTATCAATCGAAGAAATTCATTATGCAAGTTCAAAAGTTATAATTGCTTTCATGTTTAAACGTAATTTCTTTTTTGAATCTGTTAACAACTTTTTGAACTTTTTTCTGAGACATATATTACAATTGTATAATCTATGCAACTTAAATGTGTTTTTTTCTTACGAAATGTCTTTGTATATATATTCTTATTTTCTTCTTTATTTTCCTTTTAATATTTGATTAAAGAACCAATGATTTATTATTTCACAAATAATTCATGCATTAGAGGTTCTTGAGTTACGTGATAATGACAAATAATCAATTTCATGCTGAAATATTGCTAATATTTTTTAAGAACCTATTTTTTCTTCCATTATTTTTAATGTATGAATATTAGTAAATGATTATTTGCAATTTCAATGTAATTATTATTTATGATCGTGCGAAGCGTGGGCAAATTAGCTAGTATAATAATAAAAAGAAAAAGTTTAGTGGTTATAAGGCGTAATACTGGTTTGCTCTCTCATTGTTCTCTTTTTTGGGGGTTTAACAGTTTAGGGCGGGAAGCTAACTTCTCTAAACCGCCGGCGAGGAAGAAAGGGAGAGAGCGAACGGAGAAGAGAATGAAGTTCGCTGTAAAGGCATGGAGCAACGGCAAAGCTCGATCTGGGATTCTTCAGCTAGGAAGCTGTCCTCACAATATTGAGACACCTGCTCTCCTCCTCACAACTCGTAAAGGCTTGCCTGTTTACATCCCTCCTGATCATCTCTCTGCCCTCCCTTCCCCGGATTCTAACCTCCTCCACTTCAGTCCTCTTCACTTGTGAGTTTTCCTTGCTTATCTCTATGTTTCTGCTTTTTCTTTTGTAATTATTTTGCTATTTGTCTGAATCCATTGGGTCGCACACAAGGTGTTTGTTATTTTGTCCATGCTGTAAATTTGTTATAATTAAGGTAAAGCTATGTAATATACTGTTTCTAGAGGCGAACCCACGATTTGAAGATTCTGGCTGCAACAATATTATCTTAATTTGGGCATTAACGAAACTTTATTAATGAATAATGTCGTATTGGATTGATCACCAATGGCTTGAACAATATTGAAAATATTAAATACAAATATATAGACCAAATAATGGTCAAGTGGGTTCGTTCGTTCTATTGAATGATCAAGAGTTAGCAACCTTTGAATTCAAAGCTTATAATAAAAACAATAAAATGGGGTTCTATCTGGGATCGAACCCTGTTCGCGTTGGCAGGCGTGTAGGCTTGTACTAGTGGTATCAAGTGCCCCTGTTACGTATATGTAGTTTTTGTCAGTTTCTCAAGATAGATATACATATATATACATGTTTTTTTTTCGAAGTTAACGGGTGCACGTGCACCTCACCTATACATGTGGGTCCGCGTCAATGCTTTCCATGGAGGCACTGTTACTTATATGAAGTTTCTGGCAGTTATATATACATGATTTTTTCCGAAGTTAACGAGTGCACATGCACCCCACCTATACATCCTCTGGCTCTTTTTCTTATTCTTCAAGAGAAATATTAAAATAAAGTATTACCTCTCTATTAGTTGTAGTATTAGATAATGTGATTCATAGTCAGAGTTTCAAGTGCAGTTATTATTCAATTATAATAATAATTTCTAAATACCTAGCCCCAAGGAAACGATTTAGCCCGTTGAGCATCATTTGGATGGCTTCGGATTATTTGCATGATTTCATATGCCTTTGACGGGCTTTGATTCAAAGAATCCATCATGTATATGAGGGTTTCACTAAATAATAAAATATAGTGTCCCATGTTGAAGATCAACATAAATAAGTTAAAAGGGTCTATTCTAAGAAAAGAGTGTTGGTCTTTCAACCGTAGAACCTTTTTTGCGGTACAACGGAAAATAGTAAATAAATTTCCTAAGATCCTTCAGAAGCTGTATGAACTCCATTCCGTTGATTGAATCTTTACATACTAGCAAATCATCATCATGCTTGTAATATTCATTTGCTAGAAAACTTGCTTGTAGAATCAATTAAACCAAGCTCTAGGAGATTTTTCAATTTGTACAAGGCTTTCTTTACTCTGCATACCTTTCCTTGACTTTGTTTAGTACCTTAACCAGGAGGAATCCCCATGTACACTTCTTTTTCTTCTTCGTGAATAAAGACATCGTGAATAAAGACATTCTTCACATCAAACTGTTGTACCCACTTAATATTAGCTGCATCTGACAAAAGAATTCTAATAGTGTTTAGTTTTTCAACAAGAGAAAATGTCTCTTGATAATCCACTCCATAAGTCTGAGTAGTGTTTATTTTTGCAACAAGAGAAAATGTTTCTTGATAATCCACTCCATAAGTCTGAGTGATAAGTCTGAGTGAATCCCTTAGTCACCAACTTTCTTTGAATCTTTTGCAACCAACCAACTTTTTGTCTGGTGTTGATGTGAAAAGTTCCCAAGACTCACTCTTTGATAAGACCTCTATTTCTTCAATCATAGCTTGCTTCCATTTAGAATCTGCAAAAGCATTCCTCCAATTATGGGGAATATAGATAGAAGAAATAGACAAGGCAAAGGCTCTATAGGAGGGAGACAAAGATTAATTTTTTTTTGAGACTAAGGTAACTTTGTATTCAAACAAAAAATCTATAATCCAAAAATGATGAATTGGAAACTTTCATTCCACATAGTGGTGAGCACACCCCTATTTGGGTACTTTTACAAGTTCCCTATAAAGTCTACTAAATGTCTAAATCTACTGTCTCCCCTACCAATTCTTGTTTACACCAAAACAAATAGAAGGCTTATACACTTCATCTTAATCTTCTATATTTGATTCTCTGATCTTCAAAACACCTATCATTCCTTTCTCTCCACAAGGTCCACCATATACAAGCTGGTATAGTCTTCCACCAATCTTCTTCTCTCCCTCTTTTCCCATCTCCCGACAACTATTCTTCAATTCCAAGGTTGTCTTGACTCTTGGGCATCACCCAGCTAACTCCTAATATGCACAGGAAACTATTCCCATAGGCTTGTGGCAGTATTGCAATGGAGAAACAAATGACTATTGATTTTTGCTTCCTGCTCATACATAAAAACATCTAGAACATATCTTCCATCAATATATTGAGCCTTTTGCGCTTTATCCAACAATGCCTCGCTAATGGACAGTCCCTCTGTATCTTCTCCAGTATTCTCATCCTTTTTTTTTTTCATTTTGTTTGTACTGATTAGTAGCCAAAACATCATCCGTTTCCTCAATTTATCATCTGTCAGAGTATTTTTAGTAATTCCATCTTTCATCATCTTAGTACTTCGATGTAGAGATTCACTTTCATTCTTTGGAAATTCTTGTCTATTAGTATTCTTTTTAGCCTTATTCATTTCTAGTTATCAGACAAGCAATACACACACAATGAAGGATATCCAACAATTGAAAACCAGCAATTTTAAATCGATATAAGCATAAAGAAGAGGAGTTGCAGAACCTTGCTTGCTTTATAGCTCGAGGAAAAACAGAACATATTTGCCTCACTGTAGTCTTCCAAGTTCCAGCTGTCACTATTCTTCTGGATTAGTCCATCAAATTGCCGCTAGATCTGTCAGAGCTTATTTCTTGAGAAAGAAGCAGTGGAGTACAGTTCCTTGTTTGGTCAATGCAATCTGGAAGACCCAGATCCGTGCAATTCAGAGTTGAAGCTGAAATATTATCCAAATTAAGCTCTGATCTACCAAATATCATCCAGCAATGAAATCGATAGGTGAATCGCTAGAGATCTTGGAATTAGGTTTTGGACATTGAGTGAAAGAAAAGGCTGGTGGAGCTCTTAGTGTGAGTTTGAACTTGGCTGTAATCTCACGAAGTGGGTTATTCTGCTCAAAGTTGGCTGCTGGAATCATTGATTTGGATGATTAAATGCTAAGGAGTAGGAAATCCTAAACCCCTATTTCTAGAGAGAGAGAGAGAGAGAGAGAGAGTCTCCGCTCGGCCCCTAATGCATCTAACTGAAAACTTGGATTTCTTTCTATTAAGAATCACCTCTGGCTGTAGTTCTAATGCCTGCTTTTCTCTTTATCGGGCACAGTAAAAGTTGACATTCTTCTTCTTCCTGTTCTTGTATGTTATACAACACATACATTTTCCTCTTGTAATAGGAGCTGAAGCGTTTAACCTTTTAGATGAGGTGATTCACACAACTCAGCTTTGTCTAATTTCCTTTTTCTAGCTTGGAAGGCATTTCCCTGAAAGCAATCTCAAACATTGGAGGTCTGCACCCATTGCTTGGGTTACATGATCATATAATGGTAGCTGTGCCAAGGGATTCTATTATATCTATTCCAGACCATGACAGTACTAACAGGATTGGAGCTTCCTTTGAAACTCCTTGTGGTCGTATGTTGGTAATTTGTTTATTCTTTTCTTTCTTATTTATGTTTATAATTATAATTAAACCACCTTCTTGATTTAGTGCCACCACCCCAGTTATGATCCATTTTCTTGTATTTTTCCTCCCATCAAGTTTATTTGTTCAATGAAAATTTTTCTTTGCCTTGCTTGGCAGATTAAGCCTGCAGATTACATGGAAATGATTTCATCAATGAGGCCGAATTTATGGGCCACTTTAGCTGATGAAGTTCCTGCTTGGGCTTCTGAAAAGAGGAACAAAGCCTCAGTTGAACGTACATTAAAATGGCTCGACGAATGCATCACTTCAAACTCGGTAGGCATGTCATACTGTCTATTTATCTATTCTCTGCTTTGTTAGCACTGTGTATGTAAATATGCTTAATTACAAGCCTGAGTTTGATGTCATATGCAATGTGAAAAGCATGCAGAGATGCCTATATAGGCTTGTCTGTGGAACTTCTATTGCTGGTTGAACACCACTTCATGGCAAGAAGCAATAACTCAAGAGTTCCTTTCTGTAAAGTACCTAAAGTGGAGGTACATGTATTACAACATTTCCATAATCTGGACATAGGACAGCACAATGTACTCATCATTGTATAGGTGATTTTTTTTTAAAAAAAGGGAACTAATTTGATTTGTCGTTCAAAGTTGTTAACCTTTCTGTTCTTTCTAATGAGATCATACAGGCACTTCCTCTTTTTCTTTTTACTTTTTTAACTTTTTGTTCTGTGTCATCTTTGCTGACTTTTGTCACACTTAATTGGTTGGTCGTTGTAGTGGAGATATTTATGACCTAGATAACAACATGCCATAGTAAAACTGAAAATATGAGTTGGATGAAAAGTTCAATCCATAATTGAGGGGCATATAATAACTTAGGAAGCTAATGCATTTAAAGTTGTTTCTAGAAAATTTTGATTGGGTAGTAGTGTTAACGGCTTAACCTCACAAAGTGTTGAATATTATTTCAGGGTTTAGTAAAATTAGTTGATCAGACCAGGATAAAAACAATGCTAAATAATTAAGCTACGCTGTGCTGATAAACCTCAAAATATTATTTCCTAAACTAGTTTCTTAATCATAGGTAAATGCTGTAATGAAACCAAATCTGCTGATTCCTTTTCCCTTTGATTGTTTTCTCTCTGTTTTATGGGAAAAGAAGGAAATTTGAATTAGCAAGAACTTAGCAGTTAACGCTATCAACATGTTCTAATTTCTCATTATGGAATGAGGTCAACATAGGAAAAGAGAAGGCCCTTTCATGGTGTGATCAAAGTTAAATCAAGTTATAAAGTAAGGGATTGAGTTCAAATAAATGAAATAATCATTAATTGCATGTTATGTTTTCATTCGAAAACTAGTGTGTGCATATCTCAAGTTCTTTAAATTTATTTTCGTTGATCAAATCTTAAGTTTGAAGAAATGACTCTTGATTTTACTCCTCTCAGGCATTGAAGAAAATACATTTAGGACAATCTTGTAATCTATCTATCTCTTTGGATATTTTTTATGATTGAGTTTTGAGTAAATGAAATATCATCAATTGCATGTTATGTTTTCATCTGAAAACTAGTGTGTGTAGGTATCTTAAGTTCTTAAATCTTAGCTTTGTTTTCATTGATCAAATCATAATTTCAAAGAAACAACTCTTGACTCACATTTTTAAATCATTGAAGAAACAAGTATTTATCAATTCATAATTTTAGAGAAATGAATCTTGGCTTACTCCTCTAAAACATTGAGAAAATTCATATTAGTTTAATTTTGCATTGTCTTTTTGGATATCTCTAGGTTTTCAACCATACAGGAGGTACTTCCTTTTCCCCTGAGTTGATTTTCGATAGCTATATGCCTATATCTTGTATCATTGTAATCTTGTTATTGAGTTCTGTTTTTTTGCCTTTCCAGTCTTTTGTTCAATTGAACTTTGTAAGTTCATTTTATCCAATTGAGTAACTAGTCACGAAAACCGTTTCTGAGATATATTTTGTTTCTTTACTATTGTTTGTTTTCTTGGAAGAGGGGTCCTGATTATATTCGTCATGCCTTAGAGACCAGATCAAATTTGAGAATCTTCCTTAAAATTGTGAAGAGATGTATTGGTTATTTGATGAACACAAAACATATCTTTTTATAGGTGCCAAATACAATATACATACAATATCCCAAAGCAGTTTTCAGAATAGTATCACTGAAACAATTGATGGGTTAATTTTGGTGAAAAAGATGTGATCACCTTGATATCAGTAGAAAAGTTTTCTGGAATAGTAGCTCGAGAATAGCCAAATGTTGGCTGGAATAACTTTAAATACTCTCATGCATCTTGATTCCTGAATAATGACAATGGTTTATATCAACACTTAGAACCTAGCATATGCAGTGTTGACACCTTTCTTCAAGTTTTAACATGCCAAGACTATTTAAAATATTCTTCTCAAAAAAGACTATTTAAAATATTCAAGTTATCTTTTCTGACATCCTGACCTCGAAAATTGACTTTCCTCCTATCTATTTCATGATTTGCTTTCCAATGCAACTCAAGAACCAAGTACCTCACCAATCAAACTAAGAGAAATCAGTACATACACACAAATAAAATTCAAATGTAATTTAAGGACTTACATATAAGAAGAATTTACTCTTTCTCACAAAGAAAATCATGTACCTCCCGAGGTCGTACCATATGCTTGCCCGTAGTGTAAGACTTGACTAATCTAAGCATGCCAAATCTAGGATCAAGTTGGACTTCATAGGTTGTAATGTAGTCAAAGGGATGGGTAGAATATATTTAGGGAAATAGTGACTCACTCCTAAGCTTCCCTTCTTCCCATGCTGTGTAATTTCATATTGGACTTAATACTGTAAGGGGCAGGGCTATAGGGTACTAATCTATTGGACTTAATTAGTAATCAGCATATTTGATTCGTGTAGAGTTGAATATAAGGTACAAAAATTTGGATTTTCAAAATCCGATGTCCAATTCATAATCCAAACCAAATATCTAAAAAGTTTGGATTTCGGTTTGAATTCTGGGCTAACCCAAACTATGCCCACCCCTACTACACATTTAGTAAAAAATTTCAACGAAGTGAATGGCACTGCTTGTAGCAGTGTATCTGCCTTGCTGGTCATTAAGTATTGCACTTTTCTTGCAATATGTTTTAGGAGGGTAGTTTGTCTGTTGCCTTGGTCACCAACAACATACCCAGCGAAATTCTACATGTTGGGTTTGGGGAGGGTAGAGTGTACACAGACCATGCCCCTACCTTGTGGAGGCTGAGAGGCTGTTTTTGGAGGACCCTCGGCTCGAGTATAACATATCAAAGTAGGTATGAAAAAAGGAAAACGACAGTTAAGAAAACAAAGTAACTAATAAGGAAACATTAACAACCACAAAATAGTGCAATAACCTTAACACAAAAAACAACAGATGAGTGTGATGCCTTGGTCAAGTATATATATTAATAGAAGGTAGTCAATGCCATCTTGCTAGCGAGGTACATTCATTCTTCCTGTTTGTTCCTACTCCTATTTCTTTTTCTCTCTTTTTTTTAAAAAAAAAAACAATTAATTCCTGGTGTTGTTAACCCTACCAAGTATATTGCTACATAATCTCATCAAAAAGTGTTATAACTGCTGAAGCGTAGACAGACGGAGCTGTGCTTGGGTCTGTTGTTGGAGGCTCTAGGGTGGAGCAGCGCCGAAGTTGTGCTCAAGAAGTTGCTAGGAGGAATGTAGAAGGTTTGTTTACTCTCTTCAAAGTCATATACTTCCTTGCCACTATATTGGTGATTGCAACTGAAATCCAATCTGATGAGTAACAGCAAAGTCTAGTCCAAAAAACACTTAGGAAATGTGATATTTGTAAGTGAAATCCTCTTAACTACTAAATAAATCAATTAGAATTTCTATTATCAAAAGTATTAGGCTTTTTCTGTGACATGACTAAACTGATGTTCAACGGTGTTGGAGAAAAGTTCTTTTGTTTCATAAGTATCTTTTAATCTGAAAATATCTTGCCTACACTGATGAACTTCCTTTTACTTAAGTTCCTTTCATGGAAAAGACTTTTTGACAGAATTAAGTCAAAGCATCTACCAGTGAGGGGATCTTGGTCCATTTTGATCTGCCATCTTTTGCAAGTGATTCTGTTGTTGTTAGTTTTTAAACAAAGGAACTAGGGAAATAACAAAGAGAAAAATACTCTGAAAAAAATATTGCAATGTGGTCAAAGGAAATTGTTTTATTAATAACTCAGAGACATACACTCTATAGCTGCAATTCCTAACTAAAAAAATAGAAAAATATGCTAATGACTTATCTGCAAAATCAAATCACAAAAAATAGGAAACTAATTCCTAAATTCACTTAACATAAAAATAATTTAAAATCCTAAAAGCTAGCTACCGATAGATTTACTGCAAATCTTTTAGAGATAATTCAGTTATTTATTTTATTTTTGCAATATCTAAAACATATTTTCAACCGTTGTGCTGAAGATCACTTTAGTTAAATATTCAAATGCCTCTTAGCTATGTATTTGTTTGTTTGGTCTCTTGAAAATATCCTATTAATTTCAGAATGAGTTCAATGCAGGTTTTTGGATTGGGGGATTTGGATTAGGGGAGAGCATGGAAGAGCGTAACCCCCTCCTTAATGCTGTTATGGTATGATTCTCTCATGATATTTCTGCTTTGTTCTTTTTCTTTTACCAGCAAATACTTTTGCTTCTACAGAAGTCTTGAAATGAATATGGAAGGCAAGACAGGCCCATCACTGTTGTTGAACTTACATAATGAGCATAAAGACAAGAATGATCATAAGATATCTTGATAAGCAATTTTCTTTAGGTCTATTCCCTGTAAACTTATCAAGAGATCTGTTGATTCCACCTTCGGAACTTCATAGATAACAGATCCTCCCTTCTACCTTTCTCCACTTAAATACTAGGGTTCACCAGCAGAATTCAAACTCATCATGTGTTTCTACTGCCTATCACATATTTCGTGCTCTATTACTTTTGCCATTGAACCAAACCCTTGGTGTTATTCCCCTATATACTTTTAGGAGCTCTTTTGAATACTTACACCTTATGTAATGTAAAATGTAAACTGAACTCAGTTTGACTCGAATGCCACATGAGGATTATATTTTTATAAGGTTTTTAGTGTATTTGAAGGTTCATATCAATAGTTTTACCTATGTCATCTCTCTTGAATCGGGTATGTATAGCCAAAGTGGAGAGTCCATAACATGGATTTTTTTAATATAAGTTGGGGATCATCTATAGTCCTGCATTGTTGGAGTAGTTTGGTGCTGGTACTTCAAGTGGCAATTTGCAATACATGTGAAATAGTTGTAGGTGGTTGTGCTGTGTAAAATTTCCTTTATAATCTCCTTTGGGTCCATAAGTTTCTAATCATCTTCATTCAGTCTCTTCACTTGAAGGTCAATGTTCATGCTAACTTTATATTTTCATTTTTATTACAGCTAGTTGACAATAAATGTTAGTTTCGGACAAATGGGCTTCTCCAAGTTATGTTTATGTGTGTGTGGGTGGTGGTGGTGGTGGGGGGGGGGGGGGGG
>JAJOOH010001197.1:0-28534 GCA_029582605.1 Solanum gracilifrons | reverse complement strand
ATGTCTTAAAGATTTTAAGAGTAGTTTTGAGATAGATTCCAATGTACATGTTTTGGGTATCTAAATCTAAGAAGATATTGAGAAAAGGAATTGAGTTTGATCGAATTGAGGTCAGAAAACGAGAAGAAAATTTGCCAGGTGAATCAGGGCTTGGCGCGGTGCGCCCCATCTGCACCAGAGATTATAGGGCGGTGCGCCAGCAGTGCGCCCAAAATGAGTCTCTGAACTTTGGGGGCTGGCGCGGCGTGCCAGCAGTACGTCAGGGCCGTCTGCCGCAATCCGTTTTTCATTGTTTAGACCGTTTAAGTCCTTCTGAAGTGTACTAACACTTCCTATTGATTCTAACCACTCTAAATGACTTCTAAACACCTAGAACTCATCCGTAAACTTGAATCATAACCTTGAATCCATAAATTCAAATTCAAGGAAAGTTAAGAGTCAAGTCAAGAGGTTAAGAGTTAAGTCAAGAGAAGTTCTTAGAGTTTTCCAAAAGTCGTTTACAAATGTTTTAACTTTGTTTTAAGACGTAAGTTTTGAGTTGACTAAAGAATTAAGAGTAAAGTTCATTTCTTCAAAGATTATACAGGAATTAAGTATTCCCAAAAGAGTAAATATTTTCACATTTGAGCAAGAAAGGGAACATCGATTCCAAGAGAGCTTTTAAGCTAAGTTTTGAGTAATTATCTCAAACCAAAGAAAGAGTTTTGTTTTCAAAACATATGAGCTAAGTATATTTTTGGGAGTAGTATTGAGCACCGATATGGGGATGCAAGTTCATAATAACTCAAGTCTCCATAAACCATGTAGTCATCATGGGTAGAAAAGGATCACACTTTTTAGATGATTCCTTAGTGCTTTTTAGCATAGACTAGTGGATCCACTTAGTTAAGGCGTCCTATATGACGGCAAAAGTATATGACAGTTCTGGTAGTGTGGGCAAGACGTTGTATCATCACTTAGGCTCATAATGGTGGTTGTCGATTAGAGAAACTGACACATAAATTATATTACTATATTATATGAGTAAGTTGAGTTGTTATTGCATTTCTTTAACAAACTGAGTTGCTTTCTCCTGTTTAAAAGCTTTCTGTATATTGCTTGTGTATGGTTGCTTTATATTAAGTTAAGTTATTCATGAGTTGAGTAAATCCAAGTTAAGTATTTCTTTCAGATTCTTTTCAAGCTTACGTTATGTTTTAGTATTCCTCTCGCATACTCGTACATTCATTGTACTGACGTCATTTGGTTTGCATCATTTTATGATGCAAACACAGGTAACCAGGATCATCATCCAGCGCCTCGTTGATCCAGTTGAGCACTCAAAGTCAGTTGGTGAGCCTCTTTGCTATCTGGATGACTCATTTTTATCATTTGTTTTCATATTTTGTTCATTAGGATGTCGTGGGTCTTGTATCGACATCGCTCTTTGTTTTAGAGGATTTATAGACAGTCAGACAGTTAGTAGTTCAGTTGTCTTTACATTGTTACTTCTTATGTTAAGACTTGAGTTGTCATCTATGGCTAGTTGAATGTTTTATCATTAATCATTCTGAGCTTAATTTAAAACAGTTGCATTTGATCATTGTAATAATCCTTAGAGTCTTCCGTTGAGTAAGTAAGCCAGGCCAATGGTTCGCTTGGGGCCAGCAATGGTTCTCGAGTGTCAGTCCCGCCTAGGGTGTAGGCTCGGGGCGTGACAAACTTGGTATCAAAGCCCAGAGTTCAAGAGTCCTAGGGATTCTATGAAGTTATGTCTATTGAGTCCTAGTTGTTGGTGTGAACAGTGTCACATCTATAATTAGAAGGCTGCAACACTTAGGAAATTATCTCACTTCTTTCACCCTCATTTCATGCGATAGAGTTCATCTCTATAAAGTCTCTTTCTAATTTGTGCTTACGCATGTTTTTTAGTTAATCATGTCTCCATGAAGAGTTGTCCAAGGTCGTCCTTCTGGGAGAAACATTCAGGATCAAGGGGTACCTAATGCACCCGAAGTGCAACCCCAAGGAGAAGTCACGAATGCTGAGTTCAGTGAAGCGATTCGAATGTTAGGCCAAGTTGTGACTAGCCAGGTTAGGCAACAAAGATGAGCTAGACAAGAAGTGGCTGATCCTTCGAGCATCCGAGAGTTATTGAGGATGAATCCTCCAAGTTTCACTAGTTCAATCACTATTGAGGATCCGGAGATTTTTGTTGAGGAACTGAAAAATGTATTTGAGGTTATGCACGTTGCCGATGTTGAGCGAGTAGAAATAGCTGCATATCAACTGAAGAATGTTGCTAGGACTTGGTTTGACCAGTGGAAGAAGGGTAGAGCTGAGGGAGCACCACCTGCGAGTTAGGTTTGTTTTGAGGAGGCCTTCTTGGGGCATTTTTTCCCCGAAAGTTGAGAGAGGCCAAGGTACGAGATTTTCTCACCCTTAAGCAAGATTCACTAAGTGTTCATGAGTATGGGTTGAAGTTCACCCAACTATCCTGTTATGCTCGGGAGATGGTTGCGGATATGAGGAGTAGAATGAGTTTATTTGTTGTTGAGCTGTCTCGTCTGTCGAGTAAGGAAGGTAAGGCTACAATGCTAATATGTGACATGGATATAGCAAGGTTGATGGTCTATGTGCAGCAGGTTGAGGAGGAGAAGCTGAGGGATAGAGAGGAATTCAGAAATAAGAAGGTTAAGACGATAGGGAATGAGTCCGGGCAGCCAAGAAATAATGTGAACCAGTCTTCTTTCCAACAAAAGCAAAAGGGACCTGCTCCATCATCTACTAGTGCACCTGCACCCAGAAACAAAGGTGAGTACAATAGTCAGAATTCACCGAACTTCAGAGCTAGACCTGCACAGTCTCAGGGTAGTGTGGCACAAGGAGGTAACTGGGCTCCTACATGTGCTAAGTGTGGTAGAACCCATCCAGGTAAGTGTCGCGATGGCTCCACAGGTTGTTTCAAGTGTGGACAAGAGGGTCACTTCGTGAAAGAGTGTCTTAAGAACCGACAAGGTAATGGGAATCAGGGCAACAGATCTCATCTTCATCAGTTGCTCCGCCAGACATGGTTGCACCTAGAAGAGCTACTTTCGGTACTGGCAGAGGAGCAAACCGCCTTTATTCGATCACTAGTCGTCAAGAGCAAGAGAATTATTCAAATGTTGTCGCTGGTATGATCAAAGTCTTTACTCTTGATGTTTATGCTTTGCTAGACCCAGGAGCAATTTTATCTTTTGAGACTCCTTATGTTGCAAATAATTTTGATGTTCTTCCAGAGAAACTCTGTGAACCCTTTTGTGTTTCTACACCTGTTGGGGAGTCTATTCTAGCTGAGCGAGTATATCGTGATTGTGTTATTTCCATCAATCACAAGGACACCATGACTGATTTAATTGAGTTAGACATGGTAGATTTCGATGCCATTCTAGGTATGGACTGGCTTCATGCATGTTATGCCTCCATTGATTGTAGGACTTGAGTTGTTAAGTTCCAAATTCCTAATGAGCCAGTCTTAGAGTGGAAAAGTAGTTCAGCAGTGCCTAGGTCGTTTTATTTCGTACCTTAAGGCAAGAAAGTTAGTTTCCAAAAGGTGTGTCTATCACTTAGTCCGAGTTAATGACTCCAGTGTTGAGATACCTCATATTCAGTCAGTATCAGTAGTAAAAGAGTTTCCATAAGTCTTTCCAGGTGATCTTCCCGGAGTCCCTCCTGAGAGAGAAATAGACTTCAGTATAGACATTCTTCCAGACACTCGTCCTACATCTATTCCGCCATATAGAATGGCACCAACAAAGTTCAAAGAGCTAAAAGAGCAGTTGAAAGATCTTTTTGATAAGGGTTTCATTCGACCAAGTGTCTCACCTTGGGGCACTCCGGTCTTATTTGTGAGGAAGAAGGATGGTTCCCTTAGAATGTGTATAGATTATCGCCATTTGAACAAGGTTACCATCAAGAATAAGTATCCTACTCCGAGAATTGATGATCTTTTATCAGCTTCAAGGTGCTACTTGTTTCTCTAAGATAGACCTCAGATCAGGCGACCATCAGTTAAGAGTAAGGAAATGTGTATTCCAAAGACAGCATTCAGGACCCGTTATGGTCATTATGAGTTTCTAGTTATGTCTTTTGGTTTAACCAATGCGCCTGCAGCATTCATGGACCTTATAAATAGAGTATTCAAGCCTTATTTAGATATGTTTGTTATCATCTTCATTGATGACATACTAATCTATTTGAGGAATGAGGAAGATCATGCTAGACATCTCAGAATAGTTCTCCAAACTCTAAGGGATAAGGAGTTGTATGCTAGGTTCTCGAAATGTGAGTTTTGGCTTGAGTCTGTGGCATTCTTAGGCCACATTGTTTCCGGTGATGAAATTAGAGTTGATACCCAGAAAATAGAGGCAGTGCAGAATTGGCCTAGACCCACATGTCCAACTGATATTCAGAGTTTTTTGGGGTTGGCTGGCTATTATAGAAGGTTCATAGAGGGGTTCTCATCTATTTCATCCCCTTTGACCAAGTTAACTCAGAAAATAGTGAAATTTCAATGATCTGAAGATTGTGAGAAAAGCTTTCAGAAATTGAAATTGACCTTACCAGAAGGTACTCAAGGTTTTGTCGTATATTGTGATGCGTCTAGAGTGGGTTTGGATTGTGTGTTAATGCAGAATAACAAGTTTATAGCTTATGCCTCTAGACAGTTGAAAGTTCATGAGAAAAACTACCCAACCCATGATCTAGAGTTGGGTGCCGTAGTATTTGCTTTGAAAATATGGCGACATTATCTTTATGGTGTTCATGTGGATGTGTTCACCGATCACAAGAGTCTTCAGTATGTGTTTACTCGGAAAGAGATTAATCTCAGACAAAGGAAGTGGTTAGAATTACTTAAGGATTATGACATAAGTATTCTTTACCACCTAGGTAAGGCTAATGTTGTTTCTGATACCTTGAGCAGGTTGTCTATGGGTAGTACCGCCCATTTTGAGAAAGATAAGAAAGATCTAGCAAAGGATGTGCACAGACTTGCATGCTTGGTAGTTCGACTAATGGATTCCACAGAAGAAGGAGTAGTGGTGATGAATGGGGCTAAATCATCATTAGTGTCAGAAGTAAAAGAAAAGCAAGACCAAGATCCTATTTTGCTTGAATTGAAGGCAAATGTTCATAAGCAAAAAGTATTGGCTTTTGAACAAGGGGGAGATGGTGTTTTGAGGTATCAAGGTAGATTGTGTGTACCAAGGGTGGATGAACTCCAAGAGAGGATGATTGAGGAAGCTCATAGCTCCAGATATTCTATCCATCCGGGTTCCACAAAGATATATCGTGATTTGAGAAAAGTCTATTGGTGGAGTAGTATGAAGAAGGGCATTGCAGAATTTGTTGCTAAGTATCTGAATTGCCAACAAGTTAAAGTAGAGCATCAAAGGCCCGATGGTTTGGCTCAAAATATAGAACTTCTGGAATGAAAGTGAGAGATGATCAACATGGACTTCATCACAGGTTTACCAAGGTCTCGCAGGCAGCATGATTCTATTTGGGTGATTGTCGATAGAATGACAAAATCAGCCCATTTTTTGCAGGTAAAGACTATTCCATTTTGCAGAGGACTATGCCAAGTTGTATCTTCAAGAAGTGGTTAGACTTCATGGATTTCCGGTCTCCATTATTTCAGACAGAGGTGTGCAATTTACTACACAGTTTTGGAAGTCATTCCAAAAAGCCTTGGGTTCGAAGGTGAACTTAAGTACTGCATTTCATCCTCAGACTGATGGGCAAGCAGAGTGCACTATTCAAACTTTAGAAGATATGTTGAGGGCCTCCGTGATCGATTTCAAGGGTAATTGGGAAGATCACCTGCCTCTCATCGAGTTCACTTACAACAATAGTTACCACTCTAGCATCCAGATGGCTCCTTATGAAACTCTTTATGGGAGAAGATGCAGATCTCCAATTGGATGGTTTGAAGTTGGTGAAGCTGGGTTGATAGGACCAGATTTAGTTCATCAAGCTATGGAGAAGGTGAAAGTGATTCAAAAGAGGTTGAAAACGGCACAGAGTCGTCAGAAATCCTACATTGATATTAGGAAAAGGGAGTTAGAGTTTGAAGTAGATGATTGGGTACATCTAAAGGTTTCACCCATGAAGGGTGTTATGAGATTTGGTAAGAAGGGAAAGCTTAGTCCCCGATATATTGGCCCTTACAGAATATCAAAAAGGGTTGGTAATGTAGCTTATGAGTTGGAGCTACCACAAAAGTTAGCAGCGGTTTATCATGTATTTCACATCTCCATGTTGAAGAATTGCATGGGCGATCCTTCATTGATCATACCAATCGAAGATATTTGGATCGAGGATAGCTTATCTTATGAGCATATTCCTGTTCAAATTCTAGATCGCCAAGTTCGCAAGTTGAGGACAAAAGAGGTAGCATCAGTCAAAGTTCTTTGGAGGAACCAATTTGTTGAGGAAGCTACTTGGGATACTGAGAAAGATAAGAAGAAGAGATATCCACATCTCTTTGAACCCGGAGAAATTTCAGATCAAGGTACTAATTCTCTTCTTAGTACTCTATAATTTATATACTTGATGTGTTAGATTTGCTTGTTGGGTGTTTGAACTGAATGATTGATGTTACACCCTTAGCCTAGTAAGAGTAATCTCATTCGAAGACGAATGTTCCCAAAGGGGAGATATTGTAACACCTCTCCATTTGAAAGAGCTAGAAAGAGTTAGAATTGGAAATAGTCATTTTAGGAAAGAATGAAAACCCAAAAATTTGTTAAGTTATATTAAGTTTGGGTTTTCGGTCAACTTCAAACGATCATAACTCCTAGCTCAGGATGAGTTATGTGTGCTTCCAGAAACCATAGGAAATATCTTGGAATTATCTTTCCGACGCCACCAAGTTTGCGTGATTCTGAGTTCTTATGAGTGAGATATGCCCATTTGAAGTTGGATTGTTCAAATAAGGAAAGTCTAAACCGGATTTTGGAAGGGTAGTTTGGTCTTTTCCTTACCAAATTATTTTATTTCGTTTTTAGGAGTTTATTTGGGGTCTAATCAGAATTAGATCAGTTTAGTCAATTTGAAATTCACGCTAGGGTTTGGAGAAAAGAAAAAAGAGAAGAAAGGAGAAGAAGGTTCAAGATTCGTCGAATTCTAAGAGATTTTCGTGTGGATTTCGCCAAGAGTTAATCCCTACGAGTTATGTGAGTTCACATAGTGTTGGATTCGTTCACCCACGCGCCAAACATGTTTAAATTCAGTGTAATTTTCGTCCGAAAAGATTGAGGATTTAATGTTCTTAAGTTGTGTTCTTGAATTGCTTTCATTCTTGAACTTATATGTGATTGATGAGTTTTCTTGAGATGTCTTATTGATTTTAAGAGTTGTTTCGATATAGATTCCACTGTACATGTTTTGGATAACTGAATCTAAGAAGATATTGAGAAAAAGAATTGTGTTTAATCGAATTAAGGTCAGAAAATGAGAAGAAAATTTGTCAGGAATTCACTTGGGAAGGGCTTGGCGCGGCGCGCCCCATCTGTGCTAGAGAGGCTGGGGTGTTGCGCCAGCAGTGCGCCCAAAACGAGTCTCTCAACTTTGGGGACCGTCCGCCCCAACCCGATTTTCATCATTTAGCCCGTTTAAGTCCTTTTAAAGTGTACTAACATTTCCTATTGATTTTAACCACTCTAAATAACTTCTAAACACCTAGAACTCATCCAATAACTCATGACCAAGAGCAGAATAAATTGGTAAAATACCAACTTATTAGACCTCCATGGCCCTGGCCCTGGTCATTTCCGTGGAAGCAGATCCAAACCCGTCAATGCGCTTTTTCTAGTGGGGGCAAAAGGTCAAATTTGTGATTGCACTAGACTTGATCACCAATAATCTGTTAAAACAACCCAACTCATGGAACGAACCGTCGAAACTTTCAAACACAAACCAAATATGTTCATTGACCATAAAACATGTTTTGGACTTGTTGGAATCATCAATTCACCAATTCAAGGTTGTCTTGATAAAAAATTGACCATGGACAAATATAACTTTCTAAAGAAGCTAGAATTCCAACCAATGACTAGATTTACTCCCGAGCGCCTCCAATCCATGAAAATTGTCCAACTAAGTGATAGATCATCCTCCAAACCTACTCAAATTCAACCTCAATGTTGACTATGGTCAAAGTGAAAAGGGCCAATTTTTTAACTATACAACTTAACAACTGTATTTACACCAACATAGCAATACTTTTTTTTTCAATTATATAGCAATACTTTTTCTTGCAAAAGTAGAATTTAAATTTTAAAAAAAAAAATTCTAAATCAACCATGCTTATCCTGATTCCCATAAATTTCTCCAATAATTTATCTTCCCTAATTTATTCAAATATGCTATATATTATCTCCCATAAATAGAGGTTTCCTACCAAAATAAAACTCCCTTTCTCTGAGTTATCTTATTCATATTTTTGAATTCATAGTTGTTATAAATGGTTGTATATAATAGATATCATGAACACTTTTGGATTACGTGTTGTCACATATCCAGAAATATTGATAAAAAATGAACTTATTGGATGATATTCTGCTGTTGATTTGATATGGTAAATAAGCCAAATTCTTGGTGAAATTATGGTAAACAAGCACAAATTTATGGTAAAAATAAAGGATCATAATAATGGTGTATATAGTAAAACAAATGTTTGGAGTATACACCAACCTAAAACAATAAATTGAAAAGTATTAGATGTTAGTATATTAGTTTGGACGCTACAATAATTAACACTCAATTACTGTAAAATTGGTTTACTTTGGTTACAACTGGTACAAAACTTGGTATAAATGATGGTATATATAACAACCAAATGTCATAATGATGATGGTATATTATCTTACATATGAACATACGTATATTAAAATGACTGCAGTAATAAATTATTTGGTGTAATTGGTGGTGTAAAAAACTACAAGTTTGACGATCTATGGTATATAATTAGAACCTCATAAATAAAAATATTGTACATATTTTAGTGTATTTTAAGTATGTGAATTGGTGTAAATAATAATATGAAAAATAGTTCCTACATTTATTGAAGTAACAGAATAAAATCATGAATTTTAAAAATTGGTTTAAGGGTATGTAATCTTTGACTGTTTTTTTTTTAAGTTTATTAAATGGGTAAAATATTGGTAAAATACTTTGGTATTTCTTTGACTGTTTTTTTTAAGAACATTAAATGGTTAAAATTTTGGTAAAATACTTTAATATTTCAATAAATGGCTTATGACTACAATCTTGGTTAACACTGAAACCATAAAAAAAACACGCTGTTAAAAAAAAAATTGGTTTACATATGAAAGAAAAAAACACAAAACGGGGTAAACACATTGGTATGTATACCAACCTGCAACTTTGAAAGAAATCCAATCGATCATATACAAGCATTTAGTATAATTTTTCAATAATTATAAAACCCAATTTATACCTAATTTTTCAATAATTATAAAACCCAATTTATCACAAAATTTAACCAAAAAAGCAACCAAATAAATGCATAATCACAGAATAAAGACAATATCCAACAACGAACTCAAAACAATAAACGCAACTAAAGTACAATCCAAAATAACAAAAGAGATTCAAAACCATAAAACATTCATGAAATTCTGTCTTAAGAAATAACACTTTTTACTCCTTGACCCTCCGATTTGACCGACCACCTTGCTTAGAAGCTTCATCTTCACTAACAAATTCAGTATCAATTTTCATCTTTCCATATTCCCACAGTAATGCTCCAAATCTCAATCGAAAATTTTCAGCATTTACACCTGACATAGATATGTTCATATCTCCACGGCACACATATTCAGCAAAAACACAGGTATACAGACCACAATCCCTACAAATATTACCCAATCAGCATAATTAGTACAATACATAGTATAATCAACCACAAAAAAAGACACATTATACTTTTACGTGGAGTCTTTTCCATCGAAAATTGATAAATTTTTTGGTTAGTTGGATTGTGAATCGTTTATGTGAAGAAGATTAAAGGTTAAGAAAAATGAAGAAGAATATGGAAGAGAAACCCTTTTGACTTCCCAAAATATTTTCAAGATTTCTTGAAACTATAACTCCACATTGATAAGTACATCCCGTGGTAAAAAAAACAGCTTTATCAAAAAAGGAATAAACTAATTATGATCCCCAAAAGGTCCACTAAGCCTAAAAAGGGAAAAAATAAAAGTAATGAATCGTGTGTATTTGAAATTGTTTAGGAGAGAGAATATTTGGTAAATATTAATATCCTAATTATACTCCATATAAAAGGCACGAAATACTAATAGTATGAGAGAGAAAAATCTATAAAACAAAATTAAAATAAATACAAAAATTAAATATTTTGTTATGTATGTAATTTAAAAACTTAGTTTGTAATTAAATATAAGTATATTGATATTTTGTTAAATAAAAGTCTTAAGTAGTATATTTTTGTAATTTTCCCAAGTGGAAAATCTTATCTTAAACTAGTATGATCACCTCGAGAATCACACAACCAATTCCATAAGTCACAAATGGCATACAAAATCTATAGGAAGGATCAAAATAGAATAAACACGCTTGATACTCAAAACGACCATAAGTGTCGTTACAATAGTAATGTAATCCCTAAACAAGTCTGCGTTACCAAACACCCATCTGTGTTTGTGTTTAAAAATAAACTGGAGTATATTTTGTGTTGATGTTTAAAAATAATGAAACAATAAAATCTGTATCTTGGGTCTGAGTGATGGAAAGAAGTATAAGCAAAGACAAAAGGTAATTAACACTCAAAGTCTCAATTCTGAAATCTATTATTAAAATTAAATTAGTTTTAGCATCGTGAATAGTAACTAGTAAACAACAAAGTATCCCAACAATCTTGAGTAGCAAGTTATATAGCAAGTTATAAGGTATTAGATATCTTTCCTATATGTGTAATTTACATTTCTGTTATTTGACACTTAAATCTTAATAAACTCGGTTTGTTAATCCTGTCTTGATTAATTTCTTTCTGCTCGTGTAATCTTAATAGACTCTGTTCATAGGTTTATAGGTCCATCTCGCAATTGGAAGTATCTCAAGTAATGGCTGAGTAATGTCCATTTGAGAACCCTGGCATAGCATATCCCATCACCATGTGCAGGATGGTGCAGGTTCAGTCTTTGTTGGTTAAAGTTTAACCTATTCCGCGATCGCAACACCAACTATATCTACACACCTACAGAATGGTTGTCTTACTTTCCTTCTACATCTCATGCTTTTCAGCTTTCACCTTACATATCTTGATGGTTATTGACATCAGTCATTCAACTACCAATATATTCCACGCGGGTTCATAGTACACATGAAAGTTCCTAAATGATGAAAGGCAACACAGCCAAACTTGGGGGAAGAATTTGGGGATACGAGAGATTTTGTTTAGAGTTTAGTGGAAAAGAATGCAAAGGCAGAAGAATAAATTGCACATTGCATGCAATTTTTAGACAATCGTAGCCAAAAAGCATGAATCGGTAAGCAAAAACCAGCAGCTATACATAAGGATACTCAAACATATACATGTGATCTGGTCATTCAGTGTCTGTCTTCCTATGGGCTCTATTCAATACAACAATGTTGAAACAAAAATCAAAATAGTGGACAAAAGGAAATGAACTCCATCCAGGTGACAGCCTGCAATCATGGCAACAACACATGTATCATATTTCAACACAAAATAAAGAGATTGGTTCCTACAAAGAGGTAAAAAAAACTCTGTAGTCAACCTTCGAGGCACCATAACATTATGAAATAGTTACACACCATCTGCAAACCCCTCCTTCCCTCCCTCGCGATAGGATACAAGGGTATCCAATGGCTAACACTCACTCTCCAAGGAAAAATGAGAACTACGTTTATGAGGTCAAATGGAAAGAACACCCCACCCCCACCACCACTACCACCCGCCCTTCCTTAACACACGCACATGCAAGAGAAGTAAAATAAAAAAGCCATCTACAATGAATAGCATAAAAACAAGCTAGGAACTGAAAGATACTCACCAGAACTGCCCAATGTCTGTGATGTTGGTAAAGCTGGCAAAGACATCTCTGCAAATTAATGAAAACCAGTAAAAGATAGTATTTAGCCAGCGACACCAAAGAATTATCCTAACTTCTATGGAATTACTAAAATCAATTTAAAGGACAATTGTCAGTAAGTTACCAGGAGCACAAAGAGACAAGGATGTGACCGACGATGATGAAGGCCACGGAGCAGCAATATTGTCATTTAAGTCACAAGTAAAACTGAAGCCAGTTGAATTGTCATATACCAGATCTGCAGGTAAGCTTCGAAGCAAGCACCCTGCTTCATTAATTTGAACAACTTAATTAGTATAAACTAGACCAAGAATAGCTAAAACGTTCTCACTATGGGAACGCTGGGAACACAATATTTTTTGGTCATGGTAAGCATGCTAGTGTAGTAACATGCCCGTTCTGTATAAATCTAAAGCCAACAGAGAAACTTCAAATTGTTTCTCATTAACCACAGAAATAAACGTAGTTACAGAACCTTTAAGTTCTCATGGCCAAATACATGCAATTATTGCATAATCGAAACTTCTGATACTAAAGGGCATGTACACAACTAAGCATAGAATAGATAAGGAAATGGCTCTGCTGATTTAAGGCTATCGTTCAGATAAGGAAAACGACATTTTGATATCATGAATAAGCAACTTAAAGAACTTGTTAATCTGACTAGAGTAGAATCCATTCTGTTAGGCCAATTCAATCACCCCCCCCCCCCACCCACAACCCCTCCTGCCAAACAGAACAAATATGAACAATAAGCAAACATTTCATGGAATTTATCAGTAGTGCATGTCAATTGTCTTTGCTAATGTTAGACGAAAAGCAGTACTGGGCACATGAGAAGAAGTATTATCAAACTGTACAAGACACAAGATTTCATAAGATCTTTTCAATATCATTAAGGAAGATGAAAGGCCAAATCCTGCATCCAGTACTTGAAACTACTACTTCTCGACCTAAAATTGCATGTTATTGCATACAATTCTGAAGCAAGATGATCACCGAGCCAACAATTATTTTTTTTCAATTGGTAATACCCAAACAATACTTCTTAACAACAGATTACAGTTAAAATTCAACTATAGCTCAGTACTGTATAATTACACAATATGAATCAACTTCCAAGCTCAGCCTCTGAAAGAGAATCTGTACCTTCTTGCCCATATGCTGCTCCACCACGGCAAACAAAAGCCAGGCGAAAGGAACACAAATGTCAGCTCCAAGAAACAAGAGACATGGAGAAATGGACAAATCACAAAATGAATAATCACCTTGAAGACTAAAATCCTTCAGGTCAACATCACAAAGCTCATAAACATTTGTCATGACTCCAGCCTTCTGTAACATATAACCAAATACAGCAGCACATATAATTGCTTGCCTATTAGTGATCAACATTTGCTTCTGTATCCCTGTGATGTAGGCATTTAACGAGCTACAACATGAAGGACTGGGAGCAGCTAAATTTCTGCATGCATTGATCACTTCTGATGGCTGCTTGAAGTCCAGGGGACAAGCTACATCCAAAAGACAATAGCTTAAGCATAAGCCTCTAAAGTTTGGTAAACATACTTTAGGAGGTATAGCTCTTGGGCATAATGAAGGAACAAATTGCTGAGTTTATCCTTCTCACTTTACCTAGGGAAGAGATGAAAATATCATAAAAGCAGACAGCTTCAAATTTCTATCTCAAGGATAATTCCAATTCAAGGACTACATTAATACACTAATAAAAGATGCACCTATTCAGATGAATTTAGCGCTTTACGTCTTAACAACCTAACTGGATTTTTCAGTGTATCTAGCATAATTGGATCAAATCGTAGCAAATAAAGCTCAAACTTAGAATAGAAAAACAACAAATACATCTACTAAGCTTAAAACTTAAGATAGAGAATAGACAAGGAAACAAAACTGACACTTTTTTATAACCTAGAAATATTTGAAGGCTAACTGGCTCATGGTGTGGAACTCAGAGATTAATGGGGCTCCGAATACCCTTCTTTAGTTCAATACCAACTTTTCGACCACTGCAGGGTTTGAAATCATGAAAAGCGCTAAACCACGTGGTTGTGCTCATGGAACTAGAACTCTGCGCTGGCTCTATTTCCAATTCACCATTTTTAGCCCTCAAATATTAATCCGGTAGCCCAGAAAAAGAAACTAATTACACGCCACGTCCTGTCAACCAGGTTTGGAAGCAGCAAATAATAGGGGTTTTCATATAGTTTAATATATGTAAATAAATATAGTAGGTGGCTTAATTTACTACTTCTATTGTAATACATATTGATTTCCTTTCCTTTTTAAAACATTTTTCAAACAATGTAAATGGTTATTTATTTGTTGTACTCGAGCCGAGGGTCCTCCAAAACAGCCTCTCTACCTCCACGAGGTAAGGATAAGGTTTGTATACACTCTACCCTCACCAAAGCCACTTGTGGAATTTCAGTGGGTATGTTGTTGTAAAATATGATTATTTAAGCCCCAATAGCTTGATGGAAATAAAGTCAATATTCTCTCTTATTTTCTCTTCTGCTTCACATGATATCAAAGCCTGATTAACGCCAGCAACACATAAAAAAATGAAAATTTCATTGACTTAATTTTTCCAGCGACTTTCTAGGGTTGTTTTGCGTCACACCCTTCTTCTTCAATGTTGAGTGAAAACTAATACCATTAGTGTTCTCCACCCCTCGGAGAGCAAACCCTAGTCGATCACTCCAGCAGTTGACTTGACACACTGTCAAAACAATCTGTCCAGCGAGCACATCTGCTCCATGCGCCAACGCGTGCAAGCTCCTCTGACCATTTTTCAACTTGCTTCTTTTTGCAGTGGGGTTTCCTGGTCTTTCTGAGGCTACCCATATAAGTACCTCCTGATTCCGATCACTTTTTGGTAACCAAATTTGTTTCTCCGATGAATGCTTCCAATTTTTTCAGTTTTCTAGTCAATTGGGGTACTTCTTGGGCAATGAGGTTGCTCAATCCAAATTAAGAATTTTCAATTCACAAAGTATGGCACTTAATATACTTGAGACTGGGAAGACAAATTGTACACTTATCGATACTCTTATGGATCCAAAATGCTAAGCTCTTACCAAGTCAAGGGATCCTATTGATCCTGGAAGATATACAGGAGGTTGGTAGAAAACTTAGATATCTCACTATGACTTGACCTGAAATTGACTTCCGTTAGTGTTGTAAGTCAGTTCTTGGATTCTCCTTGTGACAGTCATTAGAATGCAATTAAAAATCTGCTCCCTGGAACGGATTACTTTGCAAAGATTAAGGACATGAGAAAATTATTGAATATACAAATCCAGATTAGGCAGAATCCCTCTGCCAAACGATCCACTTCTGGATAATGTGTTCTAGTTTGGAGAAATTTGGTCTTAGAAAAAGAAAAAACAAAATGTGATTGCTAGATCTAGTGTAGAGGCCGAATATCAAGCTATGGCAGTGGCTACATTTGAGAATTCATATGGATCAAGCAACTATTAAAGAGTTACAATTGGGAGCAAAAAATGAAACTTATGTGAGATAATGAGGTTGCACTTTACATTGCATCGAATCCACCATTTCACAAGAGGACCAAACACATAAAGATCGATAGTTATATTGTCAGAGCAGAGAGAGAAGGTACAGGTACTCTCAGGAGACATCATCACAAAGTTCATGCAGTCAAATGATCAGTTTGCAAACATATTCATTAAGTTCATAGACGATCACAGAACAAGTTATACATGCAACAAGCTTGGAACATATAATTTATGTGCACTATCTTGAAAGGGAATATTAAAGTCCTCATGAATATTCTAAAATATATGTCAATATAGTAGGTGGTTTAATTAGCTCTTCTCGTAATTAGGTATTGATTTTCTTTCTTTTTCTAACATGTAGGCATAGTTATTTATCGAAAACAGCATTTCTACTTCCAAGGTACGGGCAAAATCTTTGTACTCTATCCTCTACAGACCTCACTTAGTGGTATTACATTGGATACGTTGTTATTGTAAACATAGTTATTTAAACCCCCAATCTCTTTTATTTTCTCTCACTTCACACCAACTATTGAGGGATGTGCAAATAATGATCCACTGGCGACCCTTGTCGACTCAACACGGCATTGGCACAAAAGAAGTGTAGATGTTTTCAGCAGACCCTCAACTTGATAAAAGTGTAATCAAAGAAAGATCGTAAAGAAAATAACAGGATAAACAAAGCAAATGAAGCAGCAGGTGGTAATAAAAAATAAGAATGACGTACTACATGAATACCAACTAATACTGCTAAATAATGAGAAGATGAGACTAGCCTTTACCTCTCACACATAAGTATGACAACATTCTACTACCTACTATCCTTCTACTCTAATCATCTACCTCTTCCACATGAAAGCACAACAATACTCAACTACCTACTACTCCTCTACTCTAGTCTTCAACATTCATATCTAAGGTCATGTCCTCAAATAAACTGAAATACATCATGTCCTAACCATCTCCCTCCCATTCTTCTATGGCCTACCTCTACCTCCCCTAAAACTTGCTATACCCAACCTCGCACACCTCCCTATTTGTGCATTAGAGCACCTCTTCACATGCACGAATCATCTCAACCTAGCTTCCCTCATCTTGTTTGTCATGGAGGTCACTCTCACCTTGCCTTGTATAACTTCGTTCTTACCATACTTCCCCTAATATGCCCATAAATCCATCTTTGTTACATTCATATTTCGAACATGTGTGTTCTTGATTGGCCAACACTCTACCCCATACAATAATGCAGGTCTAAACCACTAATCTATATCTATAGAACTTACCTTAAGTTTTGGTAACACATTCTTATCACACAGTACCTCGGACACGAGCCTCCAATTTACCCACCCCACTCAAATACCATGTGCGACATCATCATCAATCTCCGCGTTCCTCGAATTGTAGCTCCAAGATACTTTAAACTTCTTTCTCTTGGGTATGACTTGTGCATCGATCTTCACTTCCACCTTTGCTTCATGAGTTGTCACTAAACTTGCACTCTAGGTACTATGTTTTAGTCTTGCTTAACCTGAAACCTTTAGATTATAGGGTCTGTCTCCAAATTTAAATAGTCAAATGATTTTCATAACAAATCTAGAAACATTAAAAGCTTGATATTGTAACCACAAGAACGTATCGAAACATTTCATGTTTGATAATGTAACCATAGTGCATATATCAAGACACTCAACTTTCATCTAATTGGTCAACCAAAGATCTTCATAACACTTATTTTAGTGTAAATTTTGGTGTTGCAGGGCTCCAACCCGACACCACTTTTTACACTGTTTTGGTGTGTGAATAGTGTCACACCAAATTTGGTGTTACACTATTCATCCACACTAAATCACTTTTTTAATATTATTTTCATTATACAAAACTTTTAATTTAACATATTATAAATTGTACGTTTTTAATTAAGTCCCTTGTATACTTAATAATTTTTTATGTAGTATTATATAGTATAAATTTTAGAACTTAAAATTTATGAATATATGGTTTTTTTAAATAAAATATGAGTTAATTTTACTTTAAATTACCTTCACAAAAAATATAAATAAAATACATGTATAATAGAAGAAAGAATTTGTATTATAGGTGTTACACTATTCATCCACACTAAATCACTTTTTTAATATTATAATATTATTTCCATTATACAAAACTTTTAATTTAACATATTATAAATTGTATGTTTTTAATTAAGTCCCTTGTATACTTAATAATTTTTTTTTTGATGACAAGGGAAACCCATAGCCGCTACCCTTTGGGTGCGCACAGGGTAAAACCCCCGCTCCTATGCAATAGCTCGCAAACCATATAGGAGAGGTAACCCACACTAGGCAAGCCTGGTGCGATGAAGTCGACCTATAAGGCAAACCCCTCCTTGCTTTCGCTGGCAAGGGGTTTCGAACTTGAGACCTCCAACATGGAAGTCCCAAGCTCAAACCACTGGGCCACCCCAAAGGGTGTATACTTAATAATTTTTTATGTAGTATTATATAGTATAAATTTTAGAACATAAAGTTGGCGTATATAAATTAACTTATGAATATTTGATTTTTTAAAATAAAATTTGAGTTAATTTTACTTTAAATTACCATCACAAAAATAAAATAAAAACATGTATAATAGAAGAAAGAATTTGTATTATAAAATAAGAAAATATAAATGAAATAAAAAATAATAATATAATATTGAAGAGAGTGAAGAATATAAAGAGAATATTCCTTTTTAGTGTAAAATTTAGTGTTGTGGGTTGGAGTTGAATTACACTAAGATAGTGTTGACACTATTTTAGTGTAAAATTTGGTGCTATGGGTCGGAGGTGCCCTAATAAGTAAGATCTTAGTACCCACCTAATATATAGATAGGAAAAGATTAAATTTTAAAAAAACACTGTTTATACTCTGTCTTGACTACATAAGAAATGGAATTTGATGTATTTATGTAATTGGTCGCGAGCAAATGAACTTTACAAGGAAATTATAAGTATTGTGAGATGTCACCTAGTTAAAAATTATAGAGACGGTTAGTATTTGACGAGTCTAAATACTTATTGTGATTACTAAGGCAAGAATAGGTTTGGCACTTGCAAAATGAGAAAATGTGGGTAAAGAATTTCAATAATTTGTAAGCAATCAAGCACAATTTTTGTAATAATTAACAGGAAATATACATGCAATGCACATACCCAACTGCTCATGTAAAGTTGAACAAAAGATTTTACCTTCCAATCAAACACTATCCCGACAATACTTTTGTACAACGAAGCAAGTGACGAACTAGAGTAATAGCCCTTTTGGATTGGCTGAAAAAGTATCTTTTAAAAAGTAATTTTTTTTACGTCTAACTTAAATGACTTTTAAGTCAAAAAATAAAAAGTAGGGAGTCCTACTTTTTGGTTTTAAACTTTTTTAAAGTCACTTTTAACTTATTTTAAGTTATTTTTAAATTTGTCATACACTCCCAAAAGCTAAAAATGACGTAAAAGTAGGTTTGACCAACTTTAAAGCCAATCTAAACAGTTCATTCTTGAGACACAAAAAAATAGTCTTTCAAAGAAACACCTTTACCTAGATAATCATGATATTGTCAATCAAGACTATAAAATACAGCTTAAAAATCTTCCACATGATGAGACTGGCAAGGGTGGAACCTAAGATCATAAGTTCAAAACATACAAAATATGGCTTAAGACTCTTCTAGTATAAGAAATTAAGCACATCCAGAGTCGAACATAATACAAATGATATATAATGGGGCCAACATTTGAGAATTGTCTTTAAAACAGTGAAAACTAACTCAAAAATTGACCATCTTCACCATCCTAAATTAAGCAAGCTAACTATAAAATTGACCATCTTCACCATCCTAAATTAAGCAAACTAACTCTAAAATTGACCATCTTCACCATCCTAAATTAAGCACAAGACTTTGATTTGGGCCATTTGGTAAATAAAAGCAAGAAGGATAGTTTTCTATACTCTATAAAGACCACAAGATTTGAGTTCAAATCCCTTTCTGACCTTCATTGCAGCCTCAGCTAAAACCTCCACCCTCAATCCATTACCCTAGTCGTGAAGAACACAAATAAGAGAACAGTGAAGGCTTTCTGTAGCATGGAGAACAGAAGAGTAAGCAATGGGAAAAAGGTGTTTTATGAAACTGAAACAAACATTAGCACTTCTTAGTAAAAAGTTCCTTATTATGCTAAAATACTTACCTTTATTGACTTTGCAGGAAGACAACAACCGAAATGCAGTATTGGCATCCTCAAACCTTAGTTTCCTTGCAATCCATGAATAGACCACTCCCTTGCAATCATTAAGGGTATCAATTTCACTAGGTACTTCAACTATATTCTTGTTATCACTGAGAGTCATTTTTATCCCTGATATCTGAAGTGCAGCCTCTGAAATTGCAGGCTGGCAAAAAGGTCTGCAGCACTCTTTCAGAGGATCAACTGTGCTGCAAGATTCTAACAGTTTGCTTGTATTTACAGCCTTCTCAAAAGTACTGATGTCCTTCACGGGGCAAGACCCACCAGTCAGATTAGAAGACTTCACAGAACACATGCTAGATAATGAGCTGTTTGCTCCTCTGCTGGCTAGTATACTGATGATATCTTTAAAACAATCATCAGCCACCGCATTTTGTAAAACTAAAGTATCAGAATGGTTGCTGTAAAATCCCTGGAATATGTGGAGTAAGCTATTAAACTGTGGGCAGCATATTACGTTCCCTACTACTGTTGACAAAGATTGAGTACAATCAGATGCTGTTTTCGCTGTGATGCTTGAAATGACTGAAAAATTTACAGGGCATCTTCCAGTCAAGACAGGGTCATATGTCTTTGGGAAGGAAGGATACATTGGTGGCAAAGGTTCCCCATGAAAAGGATAATGAGGGATCATAGTTGGTGATATTTCAATTGGCTGAAAAGTTGCACTGTCAGGTGAGCTAGGTAGTTCAGATGTGGAAGGAATTTGCCCAGGTTTAGGTAACAGAGGAAGAGCCACTACATTCTGATAGCTACACAACCAGAGAGCAATTACTAGCAGCAGGTGGCAAAAAGAACCTGCAATATAAGAAAAGTCTGCATCTCAGCAAACATTCACAATTTATGGCCTGGATGGAGATGGCTACATGCACATAACTGTAGAAGAGTTCAGCAATATCAATTACTTCTAGTAAGTGGTTATTTCAGGCAGTAAATGCAGGTTAATACCAAGTAGCTTGAAACTTGGGTAAAGATCATGATAATGAAATATGTGATTTTGATACATCAAGGCAAAGAAAATTAACTTTGTCATTTGCTATGCAGTAACAGAAAATATACTGGCTGACAAGGGAGGAATGGTCTAGGCCCACCTCCAAACAACTAAGTTCTTTACCATATCCAGAAAAAAAATACGAAGGTACCATCAGGCAGAAAACAAGGGACTAACAAGTTGTAGACCACCCGAGTAACTTTCTCTACAGCTGTCTGTTTAACTATGAACTTATAAATAAAAAACTACAACACCTACGATGCCATTTGTTAGGAAATAAAACAGAGCCCAAGAAAAGCAAGCCAGGTGGATTTTAAGTGAGAGGTGGAGATCACAGTACAAAATTTTATGTTTCCCAATCTACTACCAGATAAAGGAAAGTCTAGCATAAGAACTTTCATGAACCCAGTGCTTTACCCTTGAGAAGACTGACAATCTTTACACAAGTCATGACTCCACTAACCCTCCGGCAACATGGGGACTTGCAACAGGAACACTGATAGTACACCAATTGAGCTGATCACATAAGTATTAAGACGTGCCAATACCTACACCAGATCCAACCATGGGTTAACACAGAACAGATCATGCAACACTATAAAATCCAAAACCACCTTATAAAGCAAACAAAAATTCATATATAAGCATGGATCTCATTTCTAAGAAAGAGGTACTACAACAGAGAGGGGGATAACATCCTTTGTATCATCCAGAAGGCAGTTCAAATGCATCCTCTCTTGTTGGAGAAGCACTAAATAAACATATAGCTAGGTACAACTCATAAATCAAGAAAAATGCGAGCTTAATAACCATTTGCAGAGTAGACAACTGATAATCTTGCAAGGTAATCTAGGGTAAGGCCGTAAGGGACCTTAGCAGATTAAATGCAAGATCTTGCTACTTATAACCTAAATTGCCTCTCTTTCATACTTGTCTCACCCTAGTTTGTCACTTGAAAAACTGAAAAGAAATGCAGCTTCAAATCCAGTGATTCCCAGGCCTTAAAATTTTCTACCTCACAATTGGAAAGATAATAATGATACATAAAAATCTCATATTTACATATAGCATCATCCAATAATTTCCTCAGATATCCTACTTACATAATTATCTTAATATTTTTAGGACACTGTCTTAATTATCCTAATCACAGTGTAGGATCATGAACTGAGTGGAGGATAAAAGGCATTTCATATCTTTAACTTATACATTCTTCTTAATGAGAAAAGGAATAGCTTTTCATAAAAAAGCTACAGATAGAAACTTGAAAATGACAGTAATAAACCCTAATCTTTCTTTCCACCTACATCTGGAAAAACACACACATAACCCTTTGTCAAACACAAACTTCAAAACCCAAGAGCCAAACAACCAGAAAATCCCAAACAAATAAAAAGAAAAATGTAGCTAAAATGATAGTCAAAAACATAGACATATAGTCAAAAACACAGACATATAGAGTCAAAAACACAGACATATAAAAATCAGTAAGATCTCAAGAGTTATACCAATATAAGCAAATCCATTTGGATAGTCAAAAACACAGACATATAGAGAAGAAAATGACAAAGATGCACCTGAAGTGAAAACCCAGTAAAGAACAGAAAGTTTTTTGATCACTTGTCATTTAAGAATGGCAAAAGTTCAAGAAAATCAAGAAGCAAAGATCATTTTCTAAGTTAAATCAACCCACAAAACGGGGCTTCTTGATTTTACTAAATTGAGCAGGCTTGTGAAGTGGGTATACTATATGCCTGAGAAAATATCAAAAATCGTCCTCTAATGATCAGAGAGAAGGGGAAGAAGGTGTCGAACTCAATGATGGATAAAGTGGGCCGCTGCGGCTTGAAGGTGTCTGGGTAGGTAAGGGGGAAGGGGCTGTGTATGTTACTTTCCTCTTTTGCCCGTTGTGTAGTGTAAGAATCCATTAATCTACGTGATTCTTCCACGTGTGACGGCTCTGTTTCAAGTTAAGCGAGATGAAGTTGACGTTTTGTTTCTATATTCAATTTGGATTTCATATACGGCATGTTTTCTCATAATTATACAAACTTCACAAGTTGTAAAATTATTAATTGTCTCAATTGTTTATACGATTTTATTAAATAAGCAAAAGCTTATAAATGGCATACGATACTATCACAAAGCTATATTCTAGTAAAATTTAACACTTATTGATCAAAAATATAATTCAATTAAAAAGGTAAAATTGAACATAAGTTTTAGTGCATGTAGTACATACAATCTCCTCACATTGAACTTGCATTTGTGGATCATATGATCGAGAAGACGAACCAACATTGTTACTTTGAGTCATTTGTTGGAAAAATAATCAGTAACTCTATCTTCATGTCCATAGATTGTAAATATTTCACCACTCATTTGGTATTCTCACAAAATATTATATAACACTAAGCTATGACAATTGTCACTTGTGTGTCAATATCATAATGGTTCATGTCTTGTTTTAGTATTCTAAAGCTATTTTTTTAAGTTCTAAATTTTTTTTCAATCATATTGCGTAGAGATGAATGCCTATAGTTAAACAATCTTTGGTACTCTAAGGCTTTCTTTCACTTCCTTTATAACTTGCATAAAAATCCTTTCATGTTTCGAAAATCAGCACTAACAACATAATATTTATCTTCCAAAAAAAATATTTTTTTGACACAAATTATTATAAGGACATGTGACGTAAATGATTGAAATTAGTTAGAATATAATTTAAAATTATCATGTGACGAAAATGAAAATTGTGATGTTGGCTCAACAAATGCATTCTCAAGCATGTGCAGTACCTTCCCCCTAGCAGCAGCGAAGGTAAATCGCATATCAAAATCACAAGCACATAATGTCATGCCCTGAGACTTACCCCCCCCCTCCATATAAACGTGACACGGTGCTTAGAACCACGAGTGACCCAAGCTAACCTAATGGCATGTCATGACACTAAGATAACAAAAATCAACAATATAAGATAATTGAATACAAAAGCTTTTGTTTTGGCGTTTAGATCATTCCTATAGCGACCTAAAGTCATTTATGACCTGCTGGACTAACAATTCGATCACATGGTCATTCATTTAATTTTTATGCAAGTTTCTGTGTTTTAAAGATTTTGAAACCTGATCATTTCATTTTGGTCAAAACCTCAGGTAGACAGCCTCAAATGCATTATTGACGGTTCTGTTAGCTTCGGAACATTGAGTTTGGTCTAGAAGGACCTTTGGTACGGATTCTAAGTTCATTCAGAGCACCATTAAGGAATTTTCTTAAAATGGAGTGTAAGTGTGGGACGGAATTTTTGTCGAGACTACCTCGGTTGGAAGTTTTGACATCTCCATTGAGTATAGAACTCTGAATTCGATGGGGTAGCATAGTTCGTTTACGTGCATGGGGTTCCAAATGAATCATATGCACCCCGTCGGGGATTTTGGGCTTTAGGGAACCAACTGATGTTCAGTAGTTGGTGCAGCCTATATTTTCTCTTTGTGTTTGCATTCCTTAGGGTGCATTCGCGATAACCAATTATAATGGTCTCTGTATTCGTGAGCCTAGTGTCGCGTTCATGGAGGCCTGTGGAGTTGGTCATCGCGTTCGTGGGCTAGCGTTGCGTTTGCGTAGGCCAAGGGGGTTGGTCCTTAGCGTTCGCGGGCTAGGTGCCGCATTTGTGATGCTTTGGGGACCTAAACTTCTATGATCGTGGATTGGGTTCTACATGGTAGATGTCATTTAACTAGTCTTTATAATAAAGACCAATCTTATTTCAGCTCTTGATCAACATTTGAAAATTTGTAAAGTTGAGCTTTGGAGCTCCAATTTAGGTGATTTTAGTTGCATATTGTCGGGAATTAGCAGAACTACGGGTTGGGATCATCGGGAAGGTGCGGCAGACTCATTGAGGAAGTATTTTCCACTCCCAAAGAACCTTTTGAGGCCCTTTAATGATGTTTTTGTTATCTTTTTATTACATGATCTGATTTCGGTTGTTTCCGAGCTTAGATTATGCCCAAATTTGGAGCACATGTTCATTGATCTAAATAGGACCCATTGACGGAGTCAATTTTGAAATTCCTAGTAAGGGTCCCATAATTATGTTTTTGACTCAATTTTGAGCTCATCTTCAACTGTTGTGATTTTTGTGTCTAAACATTTGTATTGACGTGGTGATCATGTTTTTGATAGTGTGGCACCAATCAGAGGTTGTTCAGAAGGGTAGAATTCTAAAATCGTGATTTGGGAGCGTGCACGGTTTACTTTGAGGTAGGCTACGACTTACTAATCTTTAGATTGGGCTTGTAAATATGAGTTCATATGGAATAGCTAGAATCGAGATGTGTTTATAGTTGAATCATGTTTAATTCTTAGAATTCATGTTTTAGGTGTATTTTGGGTAGTTTTCGGGAGTTCAGCATGATAATTTTGTTGTGTTGAATATATCTTGCCTCATAGTTTCTTTGGCGTGTTTTGGTTTGTTCAGTAACTTGTTATTTTCCTTAGCCTAGGCGTAGTATAGTGATTGTCTTAGACTAGCATTTTGGAGCTGATAGGCCTTAGAGTTTCTCTTATGTCGTTGGGGATGTCTTAACTACTTATAGATTAATATAGCAGAATTGGGTCAGCATAACCCTTAGCTAGGCGACTACTCACCGCATATGACTATTCATCCATAATTTTCCTTTTAATTTGACATGGGTGGGTTATTTGGTGGTTTCAAATCTTGTAGGCTGTTGTTGTATCAGGTCTTGGGGTTTGAAGTTAGAGTGGGTCCTTAGTGGCTCCGAAGATAATTGAGCTTTATGGTATTGTCCTGGACGAGTAAGGATAGAGCATTTAGAGGCATTTAGAGTTCTTTATCTACGGTTCAAGGTCAATACTCTTGACTATTAGCCGCAGTTCAAGGTTCGTGTGCACCATTATCCTGGGTTCGAGGCCCATGTGTACTTTCTTTAGCCACGGTTCAAGGACCTAGCTTATCACTTTAGATGTTGTTTGAGGCCCGACACATCTCCATCAGCCTTGCTTCAAGTCTGGGCATCACTTCTATTAATCGGGTTCGAGTCCTGAGTTGGTGATTTATTAGGGTTCTTTAAGGTGCCTTTACCGTGGTTCGAGTGTGTGGTTGGTTGTTGCAGTTCTGGAATACTCTTTTTCTTAGCTAGTAGTTTCTTAGATCTTCTATGTACATATCAGGCTTATGGGGTGTCCAATTAGGTTATAGTTATCTATTATCTATTGTTTGTCCTTACATAGACTTATGTGCTTTATAGATAGGTTTTTCCATTACCTTTTTGTTCGGTGACCTCTACTTGTTGTTACCTTATTGCTTTTCATTATTGTCTTTAATTTCCAAGCAGAGTCGGCCTATGATGCCTATTGGGTTTCTTGATGCAAATCTGAGCGCTAGTTGTTAGCGTTGAGTTATGTCCTGTTGTGCGATCTTCGGAGACTGAAGGTAAGCTTATGGTATTCCAGTTCACCCTATCTCCTTCTGTATATTGGTTTTGGCTAGTCTTTTGTAGACGAGACATATTTGTATCATTGGTCCACCTTTTGGACTTGTACTCTTTTAGTAGCTCTGTACTTGTGACTACCAGGTCGTGGATTTGAATCTCTTATTTTGAGTTGTATGTATTGTTATTGTTCTTGTCACGACCCAAAGGTACCCCCTAGATGTAACAAGGCACATATAACCCTAAAAGACTCCATGTAAGCCATTTAGCATATCACAACATAAGATAATAGAAAAGTGCAAAAATTTAAAATATTTTCAATACAATCGAAGTCTCATAAAACGAAGTGGAAGTCTATTACACTTGTCTCAAACCATCTAATACTTGAAAAGAGTTAGGGACGCAACCCATACAAAAAGAAAGACATAAAAGAACATAGTGGTCAAATCCTCGATGCTATGAGGACTCACCAAGTCTTCACTTGCTTGCTCTACTAGAAACCTAGCCACGAGAATGGAACTCAATATCGCCGAACCTTATATTTGATAAGAATGTAGACAAAAGTATGCGTTAGTACAATAATGTACTAAATATGATGGCTAGCACAAATCATCAACATAAGCATATAAGAGGCATTAGTCAACATAAGACATATACCATAATCATAAGAGACACTAACATAAGTCATAAGCATAAGAGGCATCATGATAAAACATAGGCTATAAGCATAAGAGATAACAACATAGTCATAGGCATAATCAATGCAATCTAGTTTAACATAACATAAGAGAAACACTTCATAAGTCAATGCATGGATATAATCCCATAATCCCACCCATGCTAAGTCACTTTAGGTCCTTATTTATATTCGTCATTCTTTTTTTATCTCATCCTTAACTTATTTCTCATAGACAAGGGAACATTCACCTTTAGTCACGCATGTAATGGAGGGGCCTTTCAAGATACAATCTAAACTAAGCATACATCATAAGCACAAGTCATAAGCATATTAATTACATAGATCATCATAACATAAGAGGAACATATCATTGCTACCTTCAAAGCATACTTGTGCAATGCATGAGTAAGACCCCATAAATCTCACTCATGCTAAGTAAAGCTTCTTGAGTAACCATAATTCATAATTCATAGTCTTGTTGTGGGAATTAGTCTTAACCGACATAGACCATGTGAGTTTAACATGAAATCTGGTGTTACCCACACCGAAAAGGGTTGTCCTACTTGCCTAATGTAGAACCATTCTCTTAGCTTTAGGTGGATCCAATAGCCAAGTAACCTACGGGGAAACGTAGTTTATGGGATAAGGAGATTGTTACTAGATACCCGGCCTCAACTCATGTGAGGGCATCCATCTCAAGAGATTGCTCCTAGAAACCCGGCCTCAACTCACGTGAGGGCTTCCATCTCATAATAATATCCACTTGGTGCTAATCATTAATTCCCACGGAGTACTTATTAGGTCATAACTTGATTCATGTCTTATGGAAGGATGTCATTGACAATCAATCCAAAAGAGTTCCTTAGGATAGCTCTTAGATCATTCTTGAGAATAACCTTTCAAGTCTACATTTAACGTTAGATTCATTTAGGTGAGAAAGTCTTTTAACCTAGAATATTCATTATGTGAGAAAACCTTTCACATCATGTTCATTAGGTGTTCATGAAAATAGTCTTTCAATGAATCACAACAACATTATCATAATCATGGACACTTCATTCATAGTCATCCTAATGTTGAAATCGGTAGGCGATGAAAGCCGTTTAGGGGAGTAAACAAAGTTGAGAAGCTGATAAGAAGGAAGTATCCGCTAAAGTACGATGCTAGTAGTGACAGGAAAACATGATAAAGATAATTTAGTTCATAATGATCTAATATGAATTTAATCAATTATGAATATGATAGGAAGGAATAGTTGAAAATAAAAACTACATAAACAACGAACATGACTACATATATGCATGACGAGACGATAAAAAACTATGAAACTTTAATCTTATATATACTTAACGGTATAGAAATAGTTGAATTAAGAAGAATCATATGGGAAAAAATATTTGATGACTACGAATTAGAAGATATATTAAATCAAGAATGGTATGAAATAGATTTACAAGATCTATATTTA
>JAJOOH010001196.1:0-35011 GCA_029582605.1 Solanum gracilifrons | reverse complement strand
TTGTTTTATTTTTTCAATTTTTGTTTTTCTATCTATTTCTTCATTTTCTTTTGTTATTCTTATCATAGCAGTTAAACTATCTTCTAGTTTTACCGTTTCTTTTTCTAACACTAAACTTAGATTGTCACCTATTTTCTTATATCTTCTTCCTAGATTAGAAAATATTATCTTTATTTTTAATCCGTCATAGTTTTCATATGTTTTTTCATCTATTGCGTATTCCTCTTCATTCATTTATAAATTGTGTTGTAATGTATATTCTAAGCTTTCTATTTGTATTTGTAGATATAAAATAGTTTTTCTCTGTGCTATTATAGATTTTTTACAAATTCCTGCGAATATATTACTGTTAAGTCTATTTTGCCTATGTCTTAATTCTTGTTTTTTTGCTATAATTATTTCAGTAAGTTTTTGTCTATATTCGTTATTCATTGTATTTTTAAATATTGAATATATTTATATTCTATTTTAGATATATTATCTATTAATTGATCTAATTTTACGTTATCAGTTTTTGTGATATTAAGTTGTTTATATTCCGGATATAATTTGTTTAATTTCTTCTTATTTTTCTTAACTTTCTACTAGTATGTTTCTTACTATGTTTCTTATTATCCATAGCTCTGATACAATTATTAGCATTTCTATCACACCCTAAAGTACACCCAAGATGTGACATGACGAATAGGATCCCGAGATACCCTAAACAAGTCACTTGACATAAGCATGACGTAATGAAATACAATAAATGAGAAATATAAGTAATATAAGTCTCAAATCATAAAATAACATAGAAGATACCAATAGAGTACATAAGAGAATACTTGGAACACTGTCTATGTCTGACAATACCTCTACCAAATCATAATGTGAATAGGACCAACCCTTAAGTCACAAAAAATATCAAAAAAGTAAATAAACTAGAAATTATAAACCTAATGATGACCTTGCCCTCGAATTATGAGGACTTACCTATCAATAGTAGTAGTAGTTGATCAATCCACCCAAGTGCGTCCGGGTAGAGGAGCGTCCGATCCTATATTATTAGACAATATAGGCATCAATATGCATTACTACGAAGAATACTAAGTATGGATAAATATGCATAAACATAAATATAAAATCATAATGACTTAGAAACGTGAATATGCAGTACCAAGTAAAGACATAGTGAAGTTTGAAAGCCAAACTGTAAAGCGTATAAAAGGTCAATGCTTCTTAAAATTCATAAAGAAAGCTTTCATAAAACCTTTGAAGGAAAAAAAGTTTATTTGTGGCATAATTACCATTAATCGAAAAAAATAACATATGACCTACAAAATGGAATTTGGTGTAACTATCACACCGAAAAGAGAGAGTCTACTTGCCAAGGTAGAACTCCATATAATTCATAATTGCTAATGTGGATCCACTATGTAGGTAATTTAAGATAATCCTATGGGGGCACGTAGCTTGGGACAATGAGATTGCTTCTAGAGAACTAGCCTCTACTAATGGGAGAGAATCAATCTCTAAGTCCTATTGGTGCTAAGTAAAATCTCAACGGAAATAGGTGAAGTCATAATCATATCATAGTCTACTTGGAAAGAGAACAATTAAGACTAACAATCCAATCATAAGTTTGCATTAGAATAGCTTCTTTCAAAACCATGATTTTAACTTCAGTCATTTAAACACTTCCATTTTAAGCATCTAAACCATGATTTCTTTCATATGTGAGAAAACATTTCACAAATCATTGACACTTTATCTTAAAAGCATCATTTAGTCATAAATCATTACTTTCATAAAACATGCATAGATTCATAATCATAATTCATAAGTTCATAATCATAGTTCTTATTCATAAAATAGACATAGGCATGAGTTCATGTGAAGTATATGAAAAACCATGTATGAGTTGAATCATGCATAATAAGATTGAATATAAGGAACTGAATCACAAAAGCATGGAGAATAGCATAAAATCCTAGATTTTTTTTGGGTCAAATAAATATGAGAATTGAAGTTCTTCTTGGAACACAATGGATGAAAGGGATACATTGGTAAATTATTACGTACCTTGGGAAATCAAATCCCGGAAAGTGGAGAAGAAACCTTGAACTTGAAGAATCCTAAAAATCTCCCTCGAAGCTCCTTGGAGGGAATTTGGAGAAGAAACCCTTGAGAGAATTTGTGAGTTTGAGTGAATGGGAGGGAATAAGTATTGCTTGAAGGGTAAACATAGTTATAGGGGTAGTTATAGGGACAAAATGACATACTTTAGGGGTTAATTGGGTTGGAAAAGACCAAAACAACCTTAATTAAAATCTACCATAAGACCATATGGATGACACCTACAGACTATAGAACTTTCTACGGACCATCTTGGTGGTCCGTAGGTTGAGTTACTAGGGTCTAATTTTAGGTCAATTCTTATGACTCATCCCCTTCGGTGCATAGAACTTTCTACGAGCCATAGGCTTTTCATGTAAGAACCTATTTTCCAAAAATTTCCACCTAGTCTGGACCATCTTCTACGGACACCTTCCTCTAGGTTGATGACCTTCTATGGACCGTCCTGGTGGTCCGTAGAAGAAGTTAAGAAACCCATAATTCCACCAACTCTCAAGACCACTCCTACGACTTCCCTTTACGGACCGTAGAACCTGGAAAGGCCTGTAGGTAGGCCTCGTGGAACCTGCACCAGTAGCCTAAAAGAAACTTTTCATTTCCAATCTATTCTTTCTATATCCCGAAGTTTTACAATATCTCCTGCTTGGGAAAATTCATCTCGAATGGAAATCAAGCTAGTATGTATAGATTAGGGAGAGAAACTAACAAACCAACATAAAAATGCACAAAAACAAGGAGTAATCAACCCCATGCTAAAGCATAAACTTAAAACAAGTTTTCATTAATATGTATTCATATGAAAACATGAGAATGACTAAAATGCATAAATATGAAAGAATGAACCATGAGGAACTTCATATCTCAAGCTAGAATAGGGGAGGAGAGGAACATATGAGGATACTTGGACATCATATCTGCTTTGATCTCCCTAGTAGAACCCTCAACTAATTGATTCCTCCATAGAACTTTCACGGAAGCAACTTCCTTATTCCTTAACTTCTGAACTTATCAGTCAAAGATTTCAACCGATCCCTCTTCATAAGAAAGACTTTCCTTAACACCCAAATATGCTAATAGCACTATAGACCTTGGGTCTCCAACACACTTTTTCAACAATGAGACATGGAATACATGAAGTATTGATGCCAAATCGGTGTGTAACTCTAATTCATAAGCCCCTTTGCCAATACGCCTTGATCGTATATGGGCCCATATATCGGGGACTATGTTTCCCTTTCTTTCTAAATCTCATAACACCCTTCATAGGTGAGATTTTCAAGTAAGCCCAATCATCAACAACAAATTTAAGCTCTGGTTTTCTGACATCAGTATAAGACTTTTGTCAACTTTGAGTTGTTCTTATCATTTCACGTATAAGCCAAACCTTCTCTATAGCCACATGCACTAAATCGAGCCCTATCAAAGCAACATCACCAACTTCAACCAAGTGATAGGAGACCTACATCTCCAACAATAGAGAGACTCAAATGGATCCATTTGGATACTTGAGTGATAACAAATATTATAAGAAAATTCAATCATAGGCATTTGATCATCCCAATTACATTTATAGTCAATCACACAAGTTCTCAACACTTCCAAAGTCTGAATAGTACGATCAACTTTTCCATCGGTCTAAGGATGAAAATGCGTTCTAAGCTTCACTTGAGTACAAATACCCTTTTGAAAAGACCTCGAAAATTGAGATATAAATTGAGTATCACAATCAGAGATAATGGATAAAGGCACCACATGCAACCTTACCATTTTCCGAATATAAAGCTTAGCATAGTCCTCAACTGAAAATGAAGTCTTCACCGAAGAAAATGAGCTGACTTTGTCATTCGGTCCACAATAACCCAAATCGAGTCAAACTGATGATGAGTACAAGGAAATCCCGTAATGAAGTCCACATTCAAATATTCCCACTTCCAAGTAGAAATGCTAATGTCTTGAGCCAAACCACCTGATGCTCAAATTTCACTTGTTGACAATTAAGACACTTAGCTACAAATTTTGCAATATCCTTCTTCATTCGGTTCCACCAATAAACTTCCCACAAATCATAGTACATCTTGGTGGCTCTAAGGTAAATAGATTATCGCTAATTGTGAGATTCCACCAAAATATGATTTCTCAACGGATAAGTATTTGGAATACATAATTGCCCATGTTAATAAAGAACACAATCTCCCACATAGGTGAAAGATTTAATGGATTTTTCAGAAACTACTTCTTTAATTAAACCATAACCAAATCAAGATCTTGCTAAGCCTTCACACCTAAAACAAGAGATGATTTCGAACCATTTTGAACCATAACACCATCCTAATTGGAATCAACCAAGCGAGCACCCAATTGGGCCAATATATGAACATCACGAACTAGCTCTTTCTTACCATTTTCAACATAAGCAACACTACCCATAAATAGTCTACTAAGAGCATCTGCAACCACATTTACTTTACTCAGATGATAAAGGAAACTCATATCATAATCTTTCAATAACTCAAGTGATCTCCTTTGCCAAAGGTTCAAGTCCTTTTAAGTGAACACATATTTCAAGATCTTATAGTCGGTGAACCTATCCACATGAACACTGTAAAGGTAATGTCTACTAATCTTTAAGGCAAAAACCACCACTGCTAACTTGAGATCAGGAGTCGAATAATTCTTTTTATGCAACATCAATTGCCTTGAAGCATAAGCAATGAATTTCTCATGTTGCATCAAAACACAACCAAGACCAATACATTAAGCATCACAATAAACCATCAAACCACATGATCCTTTCGGTAATGTAAAAATAGGGGCTAAAATGAATCTATCCTTCAACTCTTGGAAACTCTTCTCACAAGCTTATGAGTATAGAAATATCACCCGCTTTTGAGTCAACGTCATCAAAGGTGAAGCAATAGAGGAAAATCCTTCCATAAACCTTCTATAGTAACCGGTCAAACCCAAGAAACTCCATACATCTAAATTGGACAAAAGTTGTAACACCTCGTATTCGAAACATACCAAAAAATGCAGATTTTGAGAAGTTGTAGGTGCAAACCACGGTTGCCATCCACGGATCGTAGTTTAGACCACGGCCCGTTCTGGTGGTCTTTGGTTCACCACTGCAACCCTCCCTAACCCAGCTTAGAAAATCGGCTATGTCTCGACCCATGGTCCGTAGGTCAAACCACGGTCCGTGGTCTGTGTCCGTGGATCAAGAATCCTTTATCCAGTCTCTGACATGAACTACGGTCGACCAGAATGGACCATTGTTCGATCCACGATCCGTAGGTTTGACCATAGATGAGGGTCAACAGTCAGTTAGGGGAGAAATATTGAGTGGGTCAACTTCTGATGGTCATAGCTCTTATCACAAAAGGAATTATGTGTCCCATGACCTATGATATGATATATAATTGAATCCTCTTTCCAATGCCACCGAGTTTGCTAAAATCCTACCTCTGAGTAAAAAGTTATGCTTCTTTTAGTGAAGCCCTGTCAAGCAGAGTTGATCGACGACCCCAATCTACGGACCGTAGATTGACCTACGGCCCGTAGGTACCGTCCGTCGATCACTCCGATAGCAATTAAGTCAGGGATCTTTTGGTCTTTTCCTATTTCGTTGGACCCCTAAGCTATGCCGTTTAGATCCTAAATCATGAGGTTTTAGTCAGTTTAAGCCTAGAAACATAACTAGAACTTACCTAAGTCAGATCATTAATCAAACCATAGAAAATTAGAGCGTAAGAGGAGTAGAGAAGTCAAGAACCCTAGTTCAAGAACGCAACAAGGTTCCTTCAGTTTCAGCCCCGAAATCAAAAGATTTCTCCGTGGAATTTGTTACCAGGTATGTGGGATTTCACTAGTGGGTTCCTTTCACCCATTAGGTCTCTAGAATTCAGTCAAATTCTTGACTCCATGATTATGAACAGATCTAGGGTTTCTAGAATTTCAACAAATCATCATGAATTAGTTATTTAAATGTTCCAAATCAGATTATCATGTTATTTCTCAGTTTATAGCATGAACTTCAAAACCCTAGCTATGTATTTCTTTAGTTCTTGAAATACACATGCTAGGTCAGATATTTCAGTATTCAGTTATACATGCCTCAGTTTATGAATACATCATTATTAGATTAATTGTTGCATTCTCAGTTTTGCATGTTCAGTTTTGAGCTATCCAGTATTACAGAAATTCAGTCATAATGTGTTAATCGCATAATCTATTGGGAGTTACATAATACCGAGTTGGACTAGGGTTCATCGTACCCATATAGTCCCAGAACTACGAGCCATGTAGGTGTAAGTCCCCTCTGTGGGTGACATCAGTTTAGTGATCACGCTAGTCATGCCTCTATACCTTTGGTCGGGTTTATTGGGTCCTCTTGATGGGGCGTATACATCGGAATCCACATTTAGCTCATGTGGTTTTATTGTCGATTGTTAGTAGCTCCCACAGTTCAGGCAAACTCTATTGCATTGACCACATTTACAGTTCATTCAGTATTCAGTCAGCGTGTTATAAATTGGTCATTGCATTCAGTTAGCTCAGTATTCAGTATCTATATCATGTCTATATTATTTCATTGCTTTATTGCTTTGTTCAGTTATATGTTATTTCAGCTTTACTCTATCCTGCATGCTCAGTACCTTGCAAGTACTGACGCATACGTGCGCTACATCTTCTCGTGATGTAGGTTCAAGTTCTCAGCATCCAGATCATGCTTAGATCGGTTCCCGATCTTCAGTTCAGCAGCATCAGTGGTGAGTCCTCATTCTTCGAGGACTAGTGACATGTTTATCTTTATCGCTTTTAGTCTTTAGTTTCAGTTTTGCTAGACCTAGTTGGGGCATGTCCCAACATTTCTAGTTAGTTTAGAGGCTTATTTCAGACATAGTTAGATTCAACCTAGTATTGAGTTAATATCTTCTTTGTATTAAACTCATCAGTTATCATTTATCTTAGTTATAGTATATGGGTATTCCCCATCGTTTCATTTTTATTTATGATTTAGCTTCTGCATCAGTTTATTATCTTTAGTATGCTCATGATCATGCCAGCAGGGTTAGCTTGGGATCACTTGCGGTCCTAGGTCCCGTGTCTGCATCTCGGGGGTAGCACGGGGCGTGACAAAAGTCTAGGCCAATTCTTAACTGCCCGAGTCTTCTTAGGATCAACTTGAATATGGACAAGGAAAGCAATGAACCTTAACCAAAACTCACACTGGCTAAACTTAGTAAATAATTGATGATCCTTGAGAATATGCAACAATATCTTTAAATACTCAACACGTTCATCCTCACTTTAAGAGTAAATCAAAATATCAGCAATAAACACAATCATGAACATGTCAAGATATTGTCTAAACATTCTATCCATTAGGTCCATGAACACAATGGGGCATTAGTGAAAACAAACTACATCACCAAGAACTCATAGTGGTTATGCCATGTTTGAAAAAACATTTTTGAATATCAGTTTCCCTTACTCTTAATTAATGATAACCCAATCGAATGTCAATCGTTGAAAATAAACTCACACCTTGGAGTTGATCAAACAAGTCATCAATCCTTTGAATAGGATTCTTATTCTTTATGGTAATCGTATTTAATTTATTGATAGTTAGTGCACGTAAAGAACGAACCATCCTTATTTTGAACAAACCATGGTGAGATACTCGTTCTAATAAAACCCTTATCCAACAAGTCCTTCAATGATCTTTTAATTCCTTAAGTTATACTAGAGACATATGGTAAGGAGGTTATATAGATAGGTTACATCTCCGAGAGTATGTTAATATTGAAGTCAATTTTCCTTTTGGGAGAATACCCAAATGATCATTGAGAAACACTTCCGAAAACTCATTTATAATTGGAACTGACTCGATAGTAGGAGTTTTAAAATCTGCACCTCTAACACAAACACGATGATAGATGCAACCCTTAGAAATCATATTCCTAGCCTTTAGGTAGGATATGAACTGACCCTTATGTGCTGAATTTCTGCGTTTCCACTTTAAGATTGGTTTGTTCAAAACTTGGAATGTGACCAATTGGTTTCTTCAATCTATGGACACATAACAAGAGTGAAGACAATTCGTCCCAAGATTGATATCAAAGTCTAACATATCAATCTCTACCAAAGGTTCTAAAATAATATCTAGATATACATCAAATATCATAACCACATAAGGAGTCACAAAAGACAATGTAGCACCAGGATCAAACAAAACATATACATCAAAAGGAAAGACTTTCAACATACTGGTTTCAACATTCAGAGAACCTTCGTGATCAGGCCGAGTCTGAAGTGCATAAAATCTGTTCTGACGAGGAGCACTCGAACAAGAACCACTAGGCTGAGCTTTCCTACCCTCCCTTACTTTAGTAGTGAGCAAAGCATACTATCTTACCTTGCTTCCACTCTTCCCACAACCATAGAAAATATCTGTACCGGCTAAGCATTTTCCCAAGTAACTCTTGCCACACTTTTGGCAAGCGGGAAGAGAAGATCCTGTACAACCACCTCCTTGAAGAATAGGGTTAGACACCCTATCTTTGTTTAAATTTGGGCCTGGAATATTATAATAACCTTGACAAGAGAAATTTTTCTGAAATTGAGGATGACCATGTCCACCGAACTTAGAATGAGAAAAGTCACCATCACCGGTCCCTTCCCTCTTTAACTCTCTTTCCTTGTCCTTTAGCTTTTCATCTTCTATTTATTTGGAATGTGTCATCAATTGTGAATATCCATCTCCTTGATTAGCATGGAAGTTAAAGATTCTTTGACCACCATTTCAGACACACCCGATACAAACTTACTCATCCTTGCCCCAGAGTCGATAACCATAGTAGGAGAATACTTAGAAAATTGTACTCCTTCACACTAATATTCCCTTTACGAAGATTAATGAACTCAAACACTTTGACCTACCTCATCTCAAGAGGAAAAACGATCATGAAAATCACCTTTAAATATTTTCCAATCAAGAGTACCCATGTCAATTTACCTCTCTTCTTTCCATTGATTGAACCACACTGGAGAAACACTCTTAAGCTGATAAGTGGTCAATTCCTCCTTCCCCCCATTCTAACTCCCATAATATCCATTATCTTGAAGATTTTCTCGATGAACTCTTGGAGATATTATTCAAATTTTTACCCATTAAACTTTGGGGATTCATCCTAGTGAAATATGTCACCTTGTTGTAATCGTACCAACAATTGGGTTCACGAAAGCAATGACCTCTCTATTAGCTTGGGTGGCCATACCTTGAGCCAACACTTGAAAATAAGCTCAAAACTGAGCATGTGATACTTGCTCGGCCAAAAGATCGACCAACACTTGAGGAACCTAAGGCTCCATATTGTCACCCACATTTTTCTTGTGTTAGCTCTTCGAGGAGACATATCTTGAAAAGCATCAGACAAAAGTTGGGAGAAATACCTTTATAAAGATGAACTTTATTGCACGATTTTAGAGAATAGGGAAATATGAATAAAAATAACTATAATATCATAATGAGTTAGAAATGTGAAAATACAAGACCTTGTAAAGACATAGTGAAGTTTAAAAGTCAACTCATAAAGCGTATACAAGGTCAATGCATCTTAAAAATCATAAAGAAAACTTTCAAAGAACCTTTGAAGGAAACACAATTTATTTGAGGGATAATTACCGTTAACCGACAATAAGATCATGTGAGATATAACATGAAATTTGGTGTAACCCACATACAGAAAAGAGAGAGCCTACTTTCCAAGGTAGAACTCCATATCTTTTATAATTCCTAAGGTGGATCCACAAGCTAGGTCATTTAAGACAATCCTATGGAGGCATGTAGTTGGGACAAAGAGATTGCTTCTAGAGACCCAACCTCTACTAATGGGATGGCCTCCATCTCAAAGTCCTCTCGGTGCTAACTAAAATCCCAATAGAATATTAAATGTATTAATCATATCATAGTCAAAATACTTGTAAAGGAAACAATTTTGACTACCAATCCAATCATAAGTTCACATTAGAATAGCTTCTTTCAAAACCATGATTTCATAACTTCATTCATTTAGAAACTTCCTTCACAAGCTTATAAACTACGATTTCTTCTTATGGGAGAAAAACTATTCACAAATCGTTGACACTTTCTCTTAAAAATATTGTTTAGTCATAAATCATTACTTTCATAAAACATGCATATATTCATAATCATAATTCATAAGTTCATAATCATAATTCATGTTCATAAAATATAAATTGGCATGGGTTAATGTGAAGTAAATAAAAAACCATGTAATTAAGTTAAATCATGCATAATAAGATTGAATATAAGTAATTGGATCACAATAAATTAAATCATGGAGAATAACATAAAACTGTAGATTTTCGGATGAAATAATTTTGAGTGTTGAAGTTATATTTGGAACCCAATGGATTAAAGGGATCCGTTGGCCAATTTTCCACACACCTTGGGTAATCAATGACCTAAAAATGGAGAAGAAACCTTGAACTTGAAGAACCCTAGAAATCTCCCTTTAAGCTCCTTGGAGAGAATTTGGAGAAGAGAGCCCTTGAGAGAATTTGTAAGTTTGAGTGAATAGAAATTGTTTGAAGGGTAAAAAAAAAGTTATAGGGGTAGTTATAGGGCCAAAATGATATAGTTTATGAGTTTATTGGGTATAAAAAGATCAAAACACCATTAATAAAATCTTGCTGGAATACCCATACGGATAACACCTACGGACTATGGATCTTTCTATGGACCATCCTAGTGGTCCATAGGTTGAGTTATTGGGGTCTACTTTTAGGTCAATTCCTACGACACACCTCCTACGGTAAAGGCAAGGCACTAACAAGAATGCCCGACACGATAACAACGGAATAATACTCAAGTCTAAATTTTCCTGTCAATTTCAACCAAGAGAAGACAAACCAAATCAAGCAATACAAAGAATGAACAACAAGTAAATCAACCAAACAAAAGCAATAAGACAAAATAAACCAATCACACAAGACACAGAGATTTACGTGGAAAACCCTTCGATGTGAAGAGTAAAAAACCACAAGGACCAAAAGCTCCACTATAAACACCAAGAGTTACAAATTTATTCTCCAAAAGAGGCCACAAAACAAGCGCCAAACAACGAGCAACAACAAAATAAGATTGCACCCAAACTAGAGAATAAAAGTTGAAATTTCACTAAAAAATGAGCTACTGTTCACACCCCAAAATTAGAGGCTAAAGACCTCCAAATCCAATCTCCACTGTTGAATTGCAAGAACAAGATTCTGAGAACCCCCAGTTCAAATTTGAGCACGATTAAACAGTTAATGAAGTGGCAAACTCTGATTGAAACGGACTGCCTGAGCAGAAAATTTCCTGAAGCAAAAATGGGATTTTTCTTTCTTTCTCTCAATCTCTAAAATAGATCTCTCTTGATTTCTCTCTCTTGTGTTTCTAGTGGAGCTTTTGGTCCTTGTGGTTTTTATTCTTCACATCGAGAAGGGTTTTCCACGTAAATCTCTGTGTTTTGTGTGATTATTTTATTTTTGTCTTATTACTTTAGTTTGGTTGATATACTTGCTGTCCATTCTTCATATTGCTTGATTTGGTTTGTCTTCTCTTGGTTCAAATTGAAAGGGAAAGTTAGACTTGGGTATTATTCCGCTATTATCCTGTCGGGTATTCTTGTTAGTGCCTTGCTTTCCCAACAAAGTGGTATCATAACATTGGTTATTGTTGATAATTGATTTGACTGATGGAGGCAAATATGAGCTAGATGGTTTGTTTGAATGGTAGTAACCATCATATTTGGAGAGGCAAGATGTAAGATCTTCTATTTGTTAAGAAAATTCATTTACCTGTGTTTACCTCTAATATACCCCAGTCCATGACGGATGAGGAATGGAAATTTGAGCACTTGCAGATTTGTGGCTTTATTAGGCAATGGGTTGAAGATAATGTTCGAAATCACATTGTGAATGAGACACATGCCAGAAGTATGTGGGACAAGCTCAAGACGCTTTATGCTTCAAAGACTGGCAACAATAAGTTGTTTCTATTGAAACAATTCATAAATATCAGGTCTAAAGTGGGCACTCCTATTTCTGATCATATTAATAATTTTCTAGGGTGTTCTTGACCAGCTATCTGGAATGAATATAAAATTTGATGAAGAAATACAGGGACTATGGCTTCTTAATACTCTGCCAGAATCTTTTGAAACTCTTCAAGTTTCTTTGACTAATTTTGCTCCCAGTGGTGACCATGGAATATGCTAATCGTGGTGTCTTGAATAAAGACATGAGAAGAAGATCTCAAGGCTCAACTTCTTCTACTTCAAACTCCAATGTTTAGGTTACTGAAGATACGGGGAGAAACAAGTTCAGAGGTCAGAGTGACAAAGATAAAAGTAGAGGTAAGTCAAAGTCTAGATACAATAATGTTACATGTGACTATTGCCACAAGAAAAGGCATATCAAGATATATTGTTTTTAAGTACAAGAAAGATATGAGACAACAAAAGAAAGAAGGTTACAATGAAAATCATGTTGTGGTTGTTGCTAATAATGATCTTCTTATTTCTTGTGATGAAAATGTCGTCAATCTTGTTTGCGATGAGTCTAGCTGGTTTGTGGATTCTGGTGCTACTTCTCATATCATGCCAGAAAAGAATTATTTTCTTCTTATACTCTAGGTAATTTTGGGATGTTGAAAATGGGTAATAATCATCAGGTTGCAGTTCTTGGTATTGAGACAGTTTGTTTGGAAAGTAGCAATGGCTCCCAACTAGTTCTCAATAATGTCAAACATGCTCCAGATGTTCGCTTGAATTTGATTTCTGTGGCATACTTGATGATGAGGGTTATGTTAATACCCTTGGTGCTGGCCAGTGGAAGCTTACTAGAGGTTTGATGATTGTAGCCCATGGTGACAAGTTGTCTAACTTGTACATTTTTTAGGGCTCCATTTTTAGAGGCTTAGTGAATTTGGTGGATAATGATACTTCATCATTGTTATGGCATAGAAGACTGAGTAATATGAGCGAGAAGGGGATGGACAATTTGACTAAGAAGAATTTGCATTCTGGAGTGAAATAAGCAAAATTGAACAAGTGTTTTCATTGCTTAGCAGGTAAACAGAAGAAAGTTTCTTTTCATAGTCATCAGCCTTCAAGAAAACTTGATTTGCTGGAGTTGGTACATTCTGATTTGTGTGGTCCTTTTAAGCTAAGGTCTCATGTTGGTGCACTTTATTTTGTGACTTTTATTGATGATTATTCTCACAAACTCTGGGTATTCTCTTTGAAGTCCAAGGATCAAGTACTTGATGTGTTCAAGAGTGTTCAGGCCTTGGTTGAGCGAAAGATGGGGAAGAAATTGAAATGCATCCGTTCTGATAATGGTGGTGAGTATATTGGTCCTTTTGTTAGATATTGCAGAGAGCAGGGCATTCGACATAAAAAAACTCCTCCAAAGACTCCTCAATGGTTTAGTGGAGAGCATGAACAAAACTCTTGTTGAGAGGGTTAGATGTATGCTTTCAGATGCTAGGCTGCCATATTTCTTTTGGCCAGAAGCACTTAATATTGCTGCCAATGTTATCAATTTATCTCCAACTGTTGCTTTGAATGGTAATAATCCTGACAAAGTTTGGTTTGGTAAGAATGTTTCTTATGATCGACTTAAAGTTTTTGGGTGTAAAGCCTTTATGCATGTTCCTAAGGATGAAAGATCAAAGTTAGATGTTGAAACTAGGCAATGTATCTTCGTTGGTTATGGTGAAGATGAATTTGGCTATCGTTTCTTTGGTCCAATTGAGAAGAAACTTGTTAGAAGCCGTGATGTTGTGTTCTTTGAAGACCAAACAATTGAAAATCTTAAAAAAGTTGATTCTTAGAGTAGTGACAGCCTGGTTGATGTTGATAAGTTCCTTTGACTATTCCACTAGGTGAAAATCAAGTTGATATAGAAGATGGTGATCATATTCATAATGACCAGTATGCCGTTGATGGTCTAGTGCAAGATGATGTGGTTAGTCAGCAACTAACTATTGTTGATGCTTCAGAGAGTTCTCTCAGAAGATCTACTAGAGAGAAAATACCTTAATCTTGTTATTCTTCCAATGAGTATGTACTCTTGACTGATGGGGGAGAACCAGAGAGTCTTGATGAGGCCATGGAAAGTGAAGAAAAATAAAAGTGGTTTCATGCTATGGAGCATGAAATGAAATCTCTACATGATAATCATACCTTCGATTTTGTTATGTTACCTAAAGATCGAAAAGCTTTGAAAAACAGGTGGGTTTTTAGGGTGAAAAATGAAGATAGTACCTCAGTTCCACGATACAAGGCTAGATTAGTTGTGAAGGGTTTTAACCAGAAAAAAGGGAATTGATTTTGATGAGATATTCTCTCTAGTTGTGAAAATGTCATCCATTCGTGTTGTTCTAGGCTTGGTTGCACGTCTGGACTTGGAAGTTGAACAGATGGATGTTAAAACTATTTTTCTCCATGGTGACTTGGATGAAGAAATTTATATGGAGTAGCCGGAAGGCTTTGAAGTCAAGGGAAAAGAGAATTATGTATGCAAATTGAAGAAGAGTTTGTATGGTTTAAACAAGCTCCCAGGCAATGGTACAAAAAGTTTGGTTCTTTTATGAGTCAGCAGAGCTTCAAGAAGACTTCTTCAGACCATTGTGTTTCTGTGCAAAAATTATCTGATGGTGACTTTATTATCATTTTTCTTTATGTTGATGACATGCTTGTTGTTGGTCATAATGCTTGCAGGATTAAAGAATTGAAGCAATAGTTGAATAAGTCTTTTGCTATGAAAGACTTGGGACCAGCAAGACAGATTCTTGGAATGCAGATTGTCCATGCTAGAGATGCCAAGAAGTTGTGGTTGTCACAAGAGAAGTATATTCAGAAAATACTTCGTAGATTCAACATGGACAAAGGTAAGGTTGTCAATACACCTTTTGCTATGCACTTCAAATTGAGTCCTAGACATTGTCCTTCCAGTGATGGTGAGAAGGAAGATATGAAGAAAGTTCCTTATGCTTCAGTTGTTGGTAGTTTGATGTATGCAATGGTGTGTACAAGACCATATATTGCTCAAGCTGTTAGTATTGTTAGCTGTTTTCTTTCTAATCCGGGAAGAGAGCATTGGAATGCTGTAAAGTGGATTATGAGATATCTTTGTGGCACTTCTAGTTTGAGTTTGTGTTTTGTTACATGGAAGCCTATTCTTTGTGGTTACAGTGATTTAGACATGGCTAGTGATGTTGATACTCGTAAGTCTACTTCAGGCTACTTGATTACTTTTGCTGGAGGAGCTGTGTCTTGGCAATCTAGGTTGCAAAAATGTGTTGCTTTATCTACTACAGAGGCTGAGCTTATTGCTGCTGTTGAAGCTTGCAAAGAGTTGATCTGGATGAAGAGATTTTTGGGGGAACTTGGTTGTGCTCAAGAGAGGTATGTGCTTTACTGCGACAGTCAAAGTGCTATTCATCTTGACAAGAATTCTACATTTCATGGTCGGTCTAAACACATTGATTTAAGGTATTATTGGATTCGAGATGTGTTGGATTCTAAGTTGCTTGAACTTGAAAAGATCCATACCAATGATAATGGTTCCGACATGATGACTAATGCTTTGCCAAGAGGGAAGTTTGGGGATTGTTGCATGATTGTCGGGATGACGGTCTCTCCACATAGTTGTGGGGGGGAGAATTGTTGGGTTTATGATCTTTTTTCCCCTTCTTATGCGGATAAATAAAAGTCTTATTAGGACCGCCCCACTTTAGCCCATAACCCCAATTTATGTGGCATATATAAAGCTTATTTGGTCTTATTTTCAGAAACACAAGAGAAAAAAATCAAGAGAGATCTGATTTAGAGATTGAGAGAAAGAGAGAAAAATCCTTTTTTTGCTTCAGAAAATTTTCTGCTCAGACAGTCTGCTTCAAATAGAGTTTGCCGCTACATTAACCGTTGGATCGTGCTCAACATTTTATTGGGAATTCTCAGCATCTGGTTCTTGCAATTCAATGGTGAAGATCGGATTCGGAGGTCTGTAGTTTCTGAATTTGGGGCGTGAACAGTAGCTCATTTTTGGATGAAATCTCTCCTTTAATTCTCTAGTTTTGGTGCAATCTTGTTTTGTTGTTACTCGTTGTTTGGCGCTTTGTTTTGTGGCCAATTTTGGAGAACAATTTTGTAAATCTTGGTGTTTATAGTGGAACTTTTGGTCCTCGTGGTTTTTTACTCTTCACATCGAAGGGTTTTCCACGTAAATCTCCGTGTCTTGTGTGATTGGTTTATTTTTGTCTTATTGCTTTAGTTTGGTTGATATACTTGCTGTACTTTCTTCGTATTAATTCATTTGGTTTGTCTTTTCTTGGTTCAAATTGAAAGGGAAAGTTAGACTTGGGTTTTATTCCGCCGTTATCTTGTCGGGCATTCTTGTTAGTGCCTTGCCTTTCCCAATAGTTCGTAGAAATATCTACATCATTTTAATGAATTATATATAAAGTTTGAGTCCTGAATTTTTCATTTGGCACTTATAAGAATACTTGTGGACTTAAATAATCTCAAAATAAAAAAAAAATAAAACCAAATGCCTCCAACCTGATTGACACTACTGTAGTACTAACAGAACATCATTTCTTGTGACAAAATAAAGAAATATGAATTTAATACTAAATTTGGAATAAATTTGGGTAATGATCAATTAAAATAGTGTTAGAACAATAGAACTTCTCTTCTATGTTCTTGTTACATTACTCTCAAACAAAACTACTTCAACATTGATTTTTGAATAAACAATTCCATTTTATAGCATATTAATGCCTAATCAAACATACAAAAATTTTAATCCAGATCCTTGAAACGTTTCTTTAATGATATGATTGAGTTTGTCTTTCATCTCTATAGTAAAATAATTATTCCAATCTCCAATTTCTCCTCTATGAAAGAAAATTGTATATGCCTCTCCAGTTGAAAAAATTCCATTTGTATTCACCTCCAAATTGCTCATATTCTCAAAGCTACACATTTTCAATATCTCATCCACCACTCCAGAATTTTCTTCCTCTATAGAAAATGGACATTCCAAGAATTTAGCCAAGTGTTTAAGCTGAATTTTTGGTTTCTTTTTAATTTTTACATACATTAAGAAAAGTATTTTGTAGGGCTTTTCTATGCTTTGTTTCCAATAATCCAATACATGATCCCAAAACGGACCATAAAGGCTCACCCCCTTACTAAAAAGATCAAACATTTCTTCAATGGAATTGTAATCTTTGTGATGAAATTTTAAATTGTTTGCAAAATGCCACATAGAAATAAAAGTGTCCCTAGGATTCCTACATAAGTAAACAAGTTTGGTTTTTGAGTCTTGGACTGATTTTGGTAATGAAGAAAAGGGCACATGAGTTACCAAGAGTCTAGGTGAAGTGAAGGTTGAAAAATCAAGAGCCGACCATACATATAGCGTGTATTATCCAAGAATGGAACAAGAACATGAGGGTTCTTGACAAGTAAAGGGTGATTAGGTTCAAAAATAGGATGTTTCACTCTATTCACCAAAGCGAATAAAAGTGATTTTAACCAAGTAGTTCCTGATTTTGGAGTTGTAACAAGAATAATATCACTATCTTTAGCTTGAAATTGTTGTTGAAATGCAATCACACCTTGGAGAAATTTTTGAGGTATCCAAAACAATTGATATTTGTAGACATCTGATCCAACCCATACTTTTCCTATTGGTAGGATAGAGAGTAATTTCTTACACTCTTCACTTAGGTTATCCTCTCGTAAATATTTGGTAGGAGAAGTTGTCATGATTTTGAGGATTGAGTGTTTTCCTCAAGTTTGGGGCTTTTATAACAGATACCCATCAATAATACACTAACTATCCACATGAATGTTTAGTCATACACTTCATGTGAGCTCACCACTTCACATTTTTCATGTCTTTCTATTAGTAATAATTACTTTTATTTTTCTACAGAGTGCTATTAACGTGAGTGTGTCAGAGTAGTTAGCGAGACAATCAAAATTCATATTACTTTCAAGATGATTTTTTGTTGTTTATTATATCATTGTTCTTTAATTTATAACAATGAAAATCTAATTTAAACAACATAAAATAATCCAATTGAATTATATACTTCCTCAATTACTTTTAGTTACCCTTGATAAACTTTGCACTCTTTTTAAAAAGATATAAATGGCGTGAATATTTTACTATAATCCATATTAATTTATATATTGTTTTAATAGACTTAGGAATGATTTGGGAAAATGAATAGTAATTGTTAAGGTCAATTTTTTTTTTTAAAAATGTCTTTCTCTTGTATGCTAAAATAAACAAATAAAAGTAAAAAATTATTATATGATGAACAAATAAAAGTGAACGAAATGAGTACATAATACTCATTTTGTTGTGTTTAGTAAAATGTTTCACATATATTTAAACCTTCATATGATGCATGAGTATATATAGAGTATTGTTCTTTTTTTCTTCGAAATAAGTTTTTACTTTATTTGAAAATAAAAGAAACAATTGAGAAATGACTGTGACAATTATAAGTGACAATTCTCAGAGGCAGACTCAAAATTTGAGCACAATGGGGTGTCACTATCTTTATAACGTCAATTACTAGAGACAAAGTTTGACGTGCAACTCTTATTAACTAAATGATTATGATAGTAAAGTACAAACTTCTATATGATTGAATATAATTAATTTGGTATACTATAATATAACAAAAGTACACTGTCTATTCAGAGTTGAACTCGACACGATTTTTTATTTTGAAAACAATAAAAATATAGGGGATTCACACCCTTTACCCATCCCATCAATAGAAATAAAGAGTACGTAATAAGGGAATCATACCCTATATTCATCAGTGGCAACAAAAATGTTGTCTTGAACTCAAGTGTAAATAAAATCGTTGAGTGTATGACGAATTCAATTGTAGATAAAGCTCCCGATTTAATGAGTTATGAGAATAGAAGAGTAGAAGAGCAAGTAAACCACCTCCTAATAGGGTAGGCCTGCCCTCGATGATGATTTTCATTTTTTTATTCTTATTGTCATTGTTAGTATTGTATTTATCATCACGCGTAAAAGTATCTAAAATGATTTTGTTATTCAGAAAGTCTCTTAATTCTATTAATAAAGTCTTTAATTTTGCAGGTACTTTAAAATACAACAATTTTCAAGAACTGTCATTACAAGGAAGAAGAATCATATATACATATAAAGAACAAATGTTTAATCTAAGATTAAATCAGAACTGTTATATAGAAATGGAATCAAATTGAGAAAACATACACGAACAATTCAAAGGTTGTAAGAAGTACAACCTAAAGAATTACACGACCTGGAATTGAATCACTTAACTTCATTTTTACCTAAATGAACCAAGTTGCCTAACGTATTTCAACTGAAAAGTACATATAGTAAAGTAAGAACACAATATTTTACGTGAAAATATCTGGCTCTAAAGCAGTAAAAACCACGACCTATTCCCCAACGGATTTACTCTCAATTAAACTAGACACCAGTGAACCTTACCAAAAAGCTGATTACAAGACTATGTAACCTAAAGAATAATCAAATAATCCCTACACTAGCACAAACCTCCAAGTTGTATGTTATTAAGTCTTCAAGTTTCCCACAACATGAAGATTATAGTCCTAATTTAGTTTATAATTCGCTTAACTAACAGTACATCAAAGCACGAACAAAAAAAAATTTCTTAGAACATCAACTCTGTAGTAGGATCTAGTTCTTCAAACTGTAACTTTAAAGTTCAGCCGTATCTCAGAAAAGTCAATATGCCAATTGCCTTGTTGCTCTATAAATGTGTGAATCTTCATAGACTCTTCTCCTTTATTTAAACACATCAGCTCACAAAGTTTTACTTCAGGCCGACTCCCTGCAAGGTCTTCTGTGACTCAAACTCTTTGTCTTTGAGTTCTACTTTGAGTTGGACTCCTTCTTTCATCATACTTGTTTCATTGACAGTGTTGTTGTTGAACTTCATTTTTCTACTTAGACCTCTTGTGATTTATCTTATAAATGTTATCCACTCCTTGATTTGTTGCACGCTTATCTTTACTTATTTTGTGCACTTTTCTTGTATATTTTCAGCTCAGTTCATTTATACCTCTAGGTCATGCGAACTGACATGTTTCATCGTGAATTTATCATCTCATAAAAACCTAATTATCCCAACAAATTCCCCTTTTTGATGATGAAATATTTATTTTTGTGCATTCATGATATATGTACCTATAAGAATTTAAGCATTGAAACACTAAGATGAAACGGGTTAGTGAGTTGGTCATAAATATTCCCCAACTCGTTCTTCCCCCTTATTACATCATTGAAAAGGACACCCATTAATTAATTAGACCAAAGAGAATGTTATAACCAATTCATTGCCACTGGTAAATCACCAAGAAAATCAAAATTTGACTTAGAATTACATATAAGCACATTAAATTGAACAAGAGCAAGAGTTATTACTGAAGGAAAAAATAAGACCATTTCATTTAAATAGGTAGATATGTCATGACAACATAGTTAGAGTAGATCATCATTATAGCAAGCCAAAAAAGACCATCAGAGCATAAAACAATTGTGAATAGACAAAAGATAGGACGAGAACAAAGCAAGAAAAGGAAACTAGGGGGGGGGTGAAAAAAAGGGAAGCAATAGGGTCATTCTACGTATGGTCTCAACATGCTAATCCCTTTCCATAGCAACAATGGCTTGTAATTCAGTAATCCTTGTTTCAAAGACCTATTTTCATGCTCATGAGCCATGCAAGCAGTTTCCAATTCAACAGTCTTGGCATTTAAGGCAACCTACAACCTTTGAAGAGGGATATCGGCCTGGCACATAAAATAGGTAAGGCAACACGGTTTGCTCTACCCAAACGTGTTTGGTGGTTTGCAGAGTCCAAAATTGCATTGAAATAGAGTAATATTAAAAGATAGGGGAATGTCAGAACCCATAGGGAGGATCATGACTATTTGTGTTGTGAACAAGAATTTGTTGCATATGCCAAATGATAAAGCTTGTAAGGTTGGTTTTGACCTCAATATCCAACAGTTCTATCAATGTCAAAACCAGATAGCTAGCCTTAATCCTTCTCTCCTTTATCGGAACCATTACCTTATGATCCATATCAAAATAAAATTGATTTAAGTGAGACATTTCCTTCTTTAGGACCTGCCTATGCCGATATAATTGGGAACGCCTAAAAATTTCCTAGAGTTGTCAAGGGTGGAGGCCATTTTATCGTATGGATGGTCATTCATTCTTAATAGAGTGATCCCACACCCATTTGGAATATGAAGAATTCAATAAATAACATTAGCCATTAGGTGAATTGGTACCCTGCGAACAATTGTGGAGAAGAGAGGACCTATGCAACTTGCCTTTCACAAAACTCAAACATCTTAGGTTTTTGCAAACCGCCACTGAACATTTCCTTGTAAAACCAACTTTGTCCAGCTTTGTACTTCCAATTTGACTAGTAAATTCTTAATTAGGGGACCCCGAAAACCAGTTATAACTCTACGTCGAATGAATGATCATTTTTGGAAGTGAATAATGCTCAGGAGATCAAGGTTAGAGGTATCAATATCTTTAGTTTCATCCACTGTATCATTAGAATAAGAGTCCTTCGATGAAACAGGCTGGGCAATCCATTTTGAAGGACTAGCACTGGAATGAGTTTTTGATGAAGGTTTGGAGGTGGTAGAAGAGGTTTTCTTAGATGATGGTTTAGGCATAGGAGTTGGAAGAAATTGATATTTTTTAAAGATAATGTTTTATTCATACTACGGAGCATCGTATACGATTAAGCAAAATACCTAGATAGGAGGAGGGTGATGTTGGTAGAGGAGAGACAAATGAGATTTTCTTTTTCTTGCTTAGTTGAAGAGCCTGTTGAAAAGTACTATCCTCTTGACACTTACGATTCCTAGCATGAGGAACTTAGGTGGGAACAGAAGAAGAAATTGGTTCAGGGGAAGAGTTGGCATCAAGAAACTCAATGGGGACTCTAGAAGATATTCTCAATTAGGTATATCAGAGAACTAGTTCTTGAAAGCATTCGACATAGAAAAATCAGATAAGCTTGAAGGGTATTGATGGAGGAATAACGGAGAATGGATTGGTAGTTTCGTGTAAAACTAGTTCATGAGATTTTGATGTGTCGAACTCAACTGAAGTATTTTTGGAAGAGGATGAAGATAATTTCATCTGTAGAGATCTTTTCTAGAATTTCAAGAATATTCAAGAAGACAAAGGTAGAAAATCTGAAGGGAGTCAGGTGTTGAACGGTTTTATCGAGAGGTGCGTGGGTAGAGGAAGTGTGTGATGGAGAGTGGTAATGATGGAGTGAAGTTGATGGGGTGATTGGGTGATGGGGTGGTGTGTAGCATTATGAGAACATACTTGTTGGCAATTTTGACTGTTTGAGCGAAGTGTATAAAAAAAGAAATAGAAACATGTCAGCTTAGATGGTTCACTATAATCAATTACTACTCTAGAGTTTAGCTGAACATACCTTAATGTAATAATTGATAAGTCTTACTGTTCCCAGATGTTTTGATGATCTTCTCACAAATGCAGGGACCCGATCCTCTGCAACATGTGCTCGTCCCGGTCCATGTGCTATACGACTGGAAAGCTATCGCGTCAAAGGTTGGTTAGGTCGTTAGTGTACCACACTAATCATAATGGACGAGGTTGTTTTTCCAACGGTTAATATTTCTTTATGATTGATATATTCAACATTACTAACAACAAATCGATTCATTCATTCAAAGAAAGAAAATTCAAACTTCAACAAAACAACAAGGGGCCTCATAGACTGACGATTTACTTCCTGAACCTATTGTTATTTTGATTACTTGTATTTAATTTGTTCCTAACTTGTAGGATTCGTTTCACATTGATAAAAACATTTCAAAACTTGTGTGAATCTTTGTAAGAACATAGTTAGGAGTAATTTTGTGTCTTACTATAAAAGTCTATATTAACCAGTCAGTATTAGTATAGTGGGCAATGCAGGCATTGCTTTGGATCGTTAAGTAATAGGTGGCATTACTTAGTTTTAAGATTAGGAGGTTAATCTCTTGTTGTGGTGTAAACTATTTTTTACTTTTGCTTGATAAAATTAGTAAAAACATTTGAAAAGTTCTGTGAGACAAGTCATGGTTTTACTCCCTTGAGCAAGTAGGTTTTCACGTAAAGTATTTTGTGTTTTTATTTCCTGTATTTACTTTTGAGTATCATAAATTATCTCAAGGACCTGGTCCTATCGTAGTTAGTGGACGCCTATATTCCGACAAGTGGTATCACAGCTCGACTTCTCTATTTTGTTAACACCAAGAGGAAAAAGATCCAGAAGGAATGGTTGCTCCACCGAGTCTAGAGAAAGGACAGTCTATCACCCGTCCACCCCGTTTCAATGAAAAATTCTATGGATGGTGGAAGACACACATGCATGACTACATCAATGCAGATAATAGTGAGCTGTGGGACGTAATTCTTGATGGACCTTATATTCCCACCAAAGATGTTAAAGAAGAATAACTTACAAAAACGATTCCGAAAACCAGGAAGGAATATGATGAGGCTGACCGGAAGAAAATAGAGAAGAACTACAAAGCCAAAAAGTTTTTGTTATGTGGGATTGGTCCGAATGAGTACAACAGGATGTCAACCTGAGAGACTGCAAAAGAAATTTGGGCTTGTTTAAAAACAGCCCACGAAAGAACCACCCAAGTCAAAGAGTCTAAAGTCGACATGTTGACAACTCAGTAGGAGAACTTTAGCATGAAGGAAGATGAAACTATTCACGAGATGCATACAAGGTTCATGTCTATCACAAAAGAGAAATCTGTTGCATTGAAGACAACCTAGAGTGATGGATCTCAGGATGAGGACGGAATGGCTTATCTATTAGGAGGTTCCATAAGATCATCAAGAAGCATGAAGGATACCAGAAGAAAGGAACAACCAGCAGGGTGGCTACATCAAATGATCTGTTTCACAAATGTGGAAAGCCCGACCACTTCATGAGAGACTGCCAGAGCCAGAAGCAAGAAGCTCAAGAATTCAAGCCACGACGAAGGGACCAGGTCCCTGACCATGCTAAAAGGAAGGCTCATGTTGATCAAATTGTAAAGAAAGACTTTACAGTATGGGGTAATGCCTCGAGCGATTCTGAGCAGGAGGAAAGTCATGAAGATATTTCCATGTTGGTAGTGAACAATGAAGAAACTGTCTTCTAGTCCATATTCTCTCTCATGGAAAAATCTGATGACGAGGATGAAAAATATGAGGTAACTCTTTTTTATCTTAAAAGTCACTTAGACACTTTGTCTATTAGGAGATTGAGAAAACTTGCTGCAGTTCTTATTGATTCTGTAGATGAAATAACTAATGAAAATGCCATGTTAAGTGAAAATCTAAGAAACTGTGAGAGTGAGAAAACTTCCCTTGTGTCTCAAATGTCTGAAATGAACATTAGGGTGAGTATTCTAGAAACTAAGAATTTACTGCCTAATGAGGAACCTGGTACCTCAGAAGGTGGAAAACATAAACTTAGTAGCTTTGAACATGAATTAGAAGAGAGGGTGAAGATATCAGAGTCGAAATTAGCTGCTTCTCTTGAAAATAATTCTCAACTAATGAGAGACTTAAGTCGAATCAAAGAGCTAAACCATTCCCTGAAATGGACTGATTCGTCTAAGATTCTATCAAATCTAGCTAATCAAAAGTTCAACAACAGAAAAGGCTTAGGGTGTAGAAAGATAGAACCTCCCTACAACCCTCATAGTAAATATGTCTCTGTCTCTGACAATCTTCTGTGTACCCATTGTGGAAGAATTGGTCATCTGAAGCAAAATTGTAAGTCTTTAAAAAGGGTAAAATAAAGTTAGGAGAACTTCCTTACTCAGGAAAAAGAAAGGTAGAAAATATAAAGTCACCTAGTCCTAGCTACCATTTTAGCAAGAATACCCTGCCCCATGGACATGAAGGTTTCTCACTAAGCCATTTGACAGTTTTTGGGAACTCCATCTCAAGTGGGTTTGTAAGTCTAATAAGTAATTCTTGTGCAGAAGAGAAAAAAAAGTCAATGCTGGTACATGGACAGTGGCTGCTCGAAGAATATGAATGGAGACACTCGAAACTTCCTCTCTTTGGAAGCATACCAGGACGGTGGCGTGTCGTTTGGCGATGGGAAAAAAGGATTCATTCTGGGAATTGGGAGAATTGGAAGATCAGCAGAGCATTCCATAGACAATGTTCACTATGTGAATGGATTGAAATATAATTTGTTAAGTGTATATTAAATCTGCGATAAACGAAATGAAGTTAATTTTTTGTCCGACAAGTCCATAGTTACTAACTGTGTTACTAACAAAGTTGTTATGTCTGCCAAGAGAGTAAAAAATATGTATGTCGCATATATTGAATCAATAGATGGGGATAGTCTCACATGTCTAACTGTTCAGACTGATAATGCAAATTTATGGCAAAGACGACTGGGGCATGTGAGCTCATCTTTGTTGAACAAGCTTGTTGCAGAGGACCTGGTTCGTGGACTGCCGAAGTTGAAGTTTTCTAACAACAAGATCTGTGATGCCTGTGTAAGGGGGAAATAAATGAGATCATCGTTTTAGCTAAAGAAAGGCATCAGCACAACAAGACATCTGGAACTTCTCTATATATATCTGTGTGGACCTATTAGAATTTAGAGCAGATGAGGTAAGAGGTACATTTTAGTGATTGTTGATGATTTCTCGAGATTCACATGGAACATGTTCTTGCGGATCAAAGGTGAAACCTCTGGCGTACTAATCACTTTTGCAAAAGCAATGCAGCTGAAAGTAAACAGCAAGATCACAAGTATCATATTAGATCATAGTACAGAGTTTGAGAATGCCAAAGTCGAAAGCTTCTGTGCTGACAATGGGATTCATCACAATTTCTCTACTCCCAAAATGCCTCAGCAAAATGGGGTTGTGGAAAGAAAGAACAAAACCTTGGTGAATATTGCTAGAACCATGCTAATTGAATCAGGACTTGTAATGAACTTTTGGGCAGAAGCAGTCAACACAACCTGCTATGTTACAAACAAATGCCTCATCAGGTTAGTGATCAAGAAGGCACCTTATGAGCTGCTGAATGAAAGAAAACCATCACTGAGCCACCTGAAGGTTTTTGGGTGTAAGTATTTTGTATTGAACAATGGAAAGGACGACCTTGCCATGTTTGATGCCATGAGTGATCAAGGGGTGATACAGAGTTTTCAACAAAAGAACTCTGTGTGTTAAATAAAGTGTACATGTGATTTTTGATGAATCTGATGATCTGATCAATGCTAAACATAGTGAACACATTGAACAGGAAGAACTTATGGAGGGCCAACAAGACAAGGTAATCCAAAATCCTGCAGCTGAACAAATGTCAAATGAAGAAAATAGTGCAAACCCTACAAAGGAACCTGATCCCTCTGGTACAACTCAAGAGATAAACTCTCTGAACAAAGAGCCTGAAGAAGATGAATCGACTGTTGATCTTGAGGAGGAGATATCAAGAAAGTCTGGATGGAAACATCAACCTTCTCATCCTCTGGACAATATTGTCTCTCCACTTGACTCTGGAATATAAACTAGATCCAAAAGAAGAAATCTAGTTGTGTATTTAGTTTTCATATCCACCATTGAGCCCAAGAATATCAAAGAGGCCTTAAAGGATGCTGGCTGGGTAACATCAATGCAAGAATAACTTCATCAGTTTGAAAGGAGAAAAGTATGGCACTTGGTCCCCAGACCTCTCAACAGGACCATTATTGGGACTAGATGGGTTTTCATAAACAAGCTTGATGAGCATGGAACCATCACTAGAAACAAGTCAATACTAGTGGTACATGGGTATAATCAAGAGGAAGGGATTGATATGATGAGACCTTTGCTCCTGTAGCCAGAATGGAAGCCATAAAATTTTTAATAGCCTTTGCTGCCTACATGGAGTTCAAACATTTTAAAATGGATGTTAAAAATGCCTTCTTGAATGGGTATTTGAAAGATGAGGTGTATGTGAAACAACCTTTAGGCTTTGAAGATGCTGATCTGCCAAACCATGTTCTAAAATTGGATAAAGCCTTGTATTGTCTAAAGCAAGCTCCTAGAGCTTAGTATGAGCGCCTTTCAAAATTCCTTTTGGCAAATGGTTTTAAGAGAGGTAAAATTGATAATACTTTGTTCTTAAAGTCCAGAAGTAAGGAGCTGTTGATTGTGCAGGTAGATGATATTACTTTTGGAGCTATTTAAGATTCACTATGCAAAGAGTTTGCAACCTTGATGAGTAGCGAATTTGAAATGAGCATGATGGGGGAGCTTACATTCTTCTTGGGGCTATAAATCAAACAGCCCCCTTAGGGCACATCAATATGCCAAGAGAAGTACATAAAAGAGTTGCTCAAAAAATCCAGCACGCTCGAGGCAAAATTTCTTGACACTCTCATGAGCACAAGCATCATACTTGATATGGATGAAGAGGGGATTGATGTCAATCAGACCATGTACAGAGGAATCATTGGGTCACTTCTCTATCTCACAGTGAGCAGGCCAGACATAGTCTTCAGTGTAGGGATGTGTGCAAGGTTCCAAGCAGCTCCAAGGGAATCACACTTAAAGGCAGCCAAGCGAATATTGAGATATTTAAAGGGAACACAAGACCTGGTCCTCTTCTATCCTTCTGGTGATTCGTTTGACTTAATTGGATATGCTGATGCTGACTATGTAGGTTTTCTTGTTGATCAAAAAAGCACTTTTGCATGGCGCATTTCTTAGGGTCTTCACTGATTTCATGGGCCACCAAGAAGCAAAACTCGGTGGCTTTATCAACTACAGAGGCAGAATATGTGGCTGCTGCATCATGTTGTGCTCAACTTTTGTGGATTAAGCAGTACCTCGAAGACTTTGGTGTTCCCACATATACTATTCCTCTAATATGCGACAGTACAAGTGCAATGAACATGGCCAAGAATCCTGTCCAACATAAGAGGACCAAACACATAGATGTGAGACACCACTTTCTTACGGACAATGTTGAGAAGAGCAATGTGGTGATGAGATACTGCAAAATAGAAGATCAAGTGGCTGATATTTCCACCAAGGCATTGAGCAAAGAAAAATTCATCAAGAACAGACTGAAGCTGGGATTGCACAAGATCACCTGATTCCATAACAAAGCTTGCATGAAACCTCTCATTTGACTATGTTAGGGAGGGAATGTATCTATAAGTTGTATTGCTTATCGTTTATGAATTCACATCTGGTACCTTACTGCAGGTACACACTCATGGCATGTTGGCTAAAGGGAAGATCTAATCATACAGGCAAGGCTATCTATAGAGAGGGACCTGGTTAGTATCACTTTTTGCTACACAATTTTTTGTCAACGGTCACTGCCACGTATCTTTTTACCATTTATGGTGTCAGTTTCAAACGTGTTTTCACTTTAAAAACAAGAGTCACTACTGTTCAGGGACCCGATACCCTATTAAATACAACCCTTTTAAAGAGCCTAAAATTTACAAATTCTTCCTGTTCTCCTTTGAATTCTGTCATCGTTCTTCCAATCTTTCTCTCGTCATCTCAACAAAAATGTCTAACTCTTCTTGTAACACCCCGAAAATTCTATGCCTTAAGTTAAAGCCTCACCTTATGAATAATGACTCAAAAATAGTTAAAATGATGTTTCTAAAACAAAATTAATGCAATTTACTTGTTTTGGGAGAGTAAGAGTCTAAACGTCAAGAAATGACCTCGACGTCCGGAAACTAGAGAAGAATGTGTTCTAGTGTGTACTTAGGTTTTGGGCAGGTTGGGGTGTGTTATATGATGGTATAATCTTGTAAAAAGGTTTCAAATAGGTACATATATGTTCCTAGTGTCAAAACATTCTAATACGACTCCCCGAGGAGGACCCCAACCTTAGCCAAGCAAGCTGCCAAGGCAGCTTGCAAATTGCACTTGGAGGGAATAGGGGCGCTCCCCCAAGAATCAAAAAGTCAGTTCACAATGCGGTCGTGTCTCAGACTCTACTGTCTCAAAATTTAATTCCAAATATCTTCAGGGAATAGCTCCATGTCGCGGACTTGTTCCCGATGAAAATGCAGAAATTCAGAAATCTATTTTTACTTCATTAAAGAGTCCATTTAAGTGAGGGGTATTTAGGGTACTTTAGGGGACGTGTATATAATGATTTTTAAGTCAATTTACCTCACTTTTATCACTCAAACACAAAACCCCAAAGATCTAAACCTAAAGTTCCTCCTTCTCTCTACTCCCTCTCTCTTCTCAAGAACTCCATTGAAGAAGATTGGAACTTCAAGAAGAAGGCCAACTCTCCAAGGTTTCAACTCGGAATTTCATGGTTAATTTATCTATAAGGTATGGTTGCTTATCACTCTTGGGATTCCTTTCCCCAAGAGGTCCCTTCAAGATGAATTTCAAAATCTCCAATTTCTAGGTTTCAATCCTAAAACGCGGGTCTTCTTTCTAAAGTGAAATTGATGTTATAATCTGACTTTTATTGATATTATATGAACAATTATGGATGAATTTATGTTGTATTGGTGGTTTCTTGAAGAATTCCCCATGAGACCCATGTTTTTCCTTTTTTTCCTAATTCTTACCCTAGTTTGTGTTGGATATTGATTAAAGGCTATGAATTGAATGTGATGTTATGTAATTCATGTTTGTATTATGATTCTACCCTAGGTTATGTATAATTTCTATGAAATTAGGGTTGAGTCTTTGAATGAAGCCTTGACGGCTATGAAGGGAATATGTCAATTGCTTATATTGATGTTGATTATGTTATTACTTCATGAATTACCTTGTATTATGTATTGGTTATGAATTTCTTGGTAATTGAAGTATGGATGTCCCACGAAGGTAAATAAGGTATGGAGGTTGGTTCTTCTTTGAACTCAAGTATGAAAGGTGAATTACTTAGATTGTAATGACGCTATACCTAATGTGTTGTTGTGGTGTTGATGACCTAGTTTCCTCATCCTTAACCCCCTACACTTGAATTAGCTATGAAGTATGTATGTATATTATGGTATGATTGCTATATGATTGAAAGGTAGTTCTCATGATTGTAGTGTATTGTAAAGTGAAAGGTTTACTCACTTGCTAAGTGTCTCTAAAGTGAAAGGATTGTTACTCACTTATGAACACATATGAGCTATTATGGTAAGATGTCTACATAAGGGTCTATTAAAGTCTAATGTGAACTTATGTGATGAGTAAAGATGATTACAAAAGGGAATTAGATGCTTGTACGGAAAGGGCATGCAAATGAGATGGGGGTCTCACGTTTAGTAAGTCTGGCTCCCCACATGGGTTTCCTCAAGTTTAGCAAGTCCGGATTACCTACCGTATGTGTTGTCTCATGAGATGGAAACCCCCACGTTTAGTAAGTTAGGGTTTCTAGAAGCAATCTCCTTGACCCTTAACTATGTGCCCACATAGGACTCTAGTTTAGTGGATCCACCTAGATAGCTATGTACGAATGGTTACACCTTAGGCAAGTGTTAACCCTCTCTTTTCGGTGTGGGAGTAGAACATCGGATTCCATGTAGCTCTCATGGTTTATGTCGGTTATTGAAATATTTCCCTAATGTAAAAGTAAATGAAGGTATGAAAAGTGTGAACTCTTACTAGGGCTTTCTTAAGGGTTTCTACATAGTGTGGGGGAGGATATGGGACTTCTCTTGCACATTGCACTTGTGGGATCCTAAGAGATGGTTGTAGTAGTGTTCTCTTATGATTAGGATTTATGTATGTTGAATTTATGTTATGTATGATCATTATGAATGTGGTAAGTTATGATGAAATATGATCTTATGAATGTATACATGAAGTAGGTTGCTTAATGTGATACTTGGCTTTGAATAGGGTTATGTGGTTCTATTCTTTCCAATGCACTAGTATTGCTTGGGCTGTCTACATGTTGGGATGATATTATGTTGGTTTGGATTATGATATTTAATTTGTGTGCATATTGGATTTACTTGGCAAAAAGCATGTTTTGAATAAAATGTCCTTTTATGCATGTTTCAATGGTTTTTATGCATAGTAACCATACTTAGTACGTGTGTTGTACTAACCCATATTTTCTCCCTTTTCCAAACATTTAGGTTTGGGCCGTTGAGGATTCAAGCTTACTTCTCAAGACACTTGGAGTTGCTTCCCCAAGTTGGTGAGTCCTCAAGTCCAAGGACAAGACCCTATGATCTAGCTTCTATGTTTAGTTCTTTGCTTATGTTGAAAGACATTGTTGTACTTCCTATTTGCAAGACTTCTTATGGATGTAAGGTCTAAGTCCCATTTTCGATACTTCTATGTCTAGATGGTGCATTGTGACAAAGTTAGATTCTATTTTTCATATATGAAGTGAAGTTGAACTTCCAAAGTAAAAGTTATAAATTTTCCATGATTTTATTCTATGATACATGTTATGATGAATGCTAAGGGCCTGTATAAGACCTCTTCGAGGTCGAATACGTCGGTAACGACTAGGGGGTGCTCTTGGGTCTTTACAAACTTGATATCAGAGCATAAGATTGAGAGGACGTTCCTTAGTAATATTATCATGACTCTCGAAGTCATGTGTGGTAGCAATACCAAATTAATAATGTAGGATTCATGTCACAAGATACCACGTCGAGTAGAGTCTGGTTCATGGGTGTGAAGCGCGCCACACTTATGAATGAGAGACTACGTGATGCTTAGGAACTTTCACTCTTTTGTTATTCCATAGTCGTGCCTAAGAGTCTTAACTCTATTTAGTCCTTTTCTTCTAATCATTCTCTTGTGCTTATAGGCAATGAATACAAGAAGAAACAATGCAAGGAGGGTCGGTGAGGAGAATATGAATGAGATGGTTCCCCCTCAAGCTCCTCAAAACCCTCAAGTTCCTATAGAAGAAGGGGCTATGTCTAATGTTGAGATAAGGTTGGCTATTCATAATTTGACTCAAGTATTGGCCACTCAAGTTGCTAGGGATGCTAGGGTGCAAGTGAACCCCAATGCTAGCACTACCGCTTCTAGGATAAGGGATTTCACAAGGATGAATCCCCATACTTTCTTTGGCTCCAAAGTGGAAGAAGATCCACAAGGGTTCATTGATGAAGTGTTTAAGGTTCTAGAGGCTATGGGTGTGTCTTCTCCAGAAAAGGCGGAGTTAGCCGCCTATCAACTCAAAGATGTGGCACAAGTTTGGTATGAACAATGGAAGGAGGGGAGACCTATTAAAGAGGGTTCGATAAGTTGGGCTACATTCAAGATGGCTTTTCTTGATAGGTTTTTCCCCTTGGAACTAAGGGAGAGGAAAATGCAAGAATTCATCAACCTCCGTCAAGGGGGTATGAGTGTGAAGGAGTATGGCCTCAAGTTCACTCAATTGTCCAAGCATGCTCCTACTTTGGTGTCGGACTCTAGAGCTACAATGAACAAATTTGTTATGGGTGTATCCGATCTTGTGGTGAATGAATGTAGGTCGGCTATGCTAATCCCAAGCATGAACATTTCTTGCCTTATGGTTCATGCCGAGCAAATTGAGGAGCAAAAGCTTAAGTGAGTTGGTAGAGAATTGAAGAGTTCAAGGGCTGATGATGGAAATTCTTCTAAGGTGAGGTTTGAAATCCAAGATAAGCCAAAGTTCAAAAAGAGGTTTTCCAACCAAGGTCCTCCTAACACTCCAAGGGTCAACAAAGGTAAAATGTCTACCCCCAAGCCTCAAGAAGCAAGAGGTGGTGGTCCTTATGTTGAGAAGCCTATTTGTACAAAATGTGGTCGAAAACATGAAGGCAAGTGCCTAGTTGGCACGGGTAATTGCTATGGTTGTGGTAAGAGCGGCCACATGAGGAGGGACTGCCCTATGAGAAAGGCTCAAGGAAGGGAAAGTGCTCAAGCACAAGCAAGTGGCCCAAATCCCGATGCTCCTGAGAAGAATCGCTTCTATGCTCTCCAATCCCGAGGTGAACAAGAGAGCTCTCCAGATGTTGTGACCGGTATGTTGCAAGTATTTTCAATAAATGTTTATGCATTGTTGGATCCTGGTGCCACTTTGTCTTTTGTGACCACTTTAGTGGCTATGAAGTTTAATATGCTTCCCGATGTCTTAGATAAACCCTTTTTGGTTTCTATCCCGGTGGGTGATTCCATTGTTGCTAACATAGTTTTTAGGGGTTGTTCCATATCTTTGCCCAATAGAGTCACTTTGGTTGATTTGGTGAAACTTGATATGTTAGACTTTGATGTTATATTGGGGATGGATTGACTTCGTGCTTGTTTTGCGTCCATAGATTGTAGGACCCGAATTGTGAAGTTTCAATTTCCTAATTAACCCATTTTAGAATGGAAGGGAGGAAATTCCATTCCTAGGGGAAGGATAATTTCATGTCTAAAAGCTTGTAAGTTGATTTCTAAGGGTTGTCTCTATCATATTGTGAGGGTCAAGGATCTTGAGTTAGAGATTCCTCATTTGGAGTCGGTCCCCGTAGTGAAGGATTTTCCAGAAGTCTTTCCCGACGACTTACCCGAGATTCCTCCCGAATGGGAAATAGATTTTGGCATAGATTTATTACCGGATACACAACCCATTTCAATCCCTCCTTACCGGATGGTCCGACGGGGTTGAAGGAATTAAAAGCTCAACTCAAAGATTTGTTGGATAAAGGTTTCATCCAACCTAGTATATCTCATTGGGGTGCACCAGTGTTATTTGTGAAGAAGAAGGATGGATCTCTTCGTATGTGTATTGATTACCAACAGTTAAATAAGGTGACCATTAAGAACAAGTATCCACTCCCTAGGATTGATGACTTATTTGATCAACTTCAAGGAGTGAGTTACTTTTCAAAAATTGATTTGAGGTCGGGTTATCACCAACTTAGGGTGAGAGGTGTTGATGTTCTGAATATAGCCTTCCGAACAAGATATGGTCATTTTGAGTTCTTAGTGATGTCCTTTGGTCTTACAAATGCCCTGGCGGCTTTCATGGACCTTATGAATCGTGTGTTTAGAAATTTTCTAGACCATTTGTTATTGTCTTTATTGATGACATCTTGATATACTCTAAAAGTGAGGATGATCACATGAATCATTTGAGGATAGTATTGCAAGCCCTCAAAGATCACCAAATCTATGCTAAGTTTAGCAAGTGCGAGTTTTGGCTAAGATCTGTTGCTTTCCTTGGTCACATTGTTTCTAGTGAGGGTATAGAAGTTGATCCAAAGAAAACCGTTGCGATCAAAAGTTGGCCTAGACCTAATAATCCTTTCGACATCCGAAGCTTAGTAAACAAAGTTGAGGCGCTGATAAGAAGGAAGTATCCGCTAAAGTACGATGCTAGTAGTGACAAGAAAACATGATAAAGATAATCTAATTCATATTGATACAATTTTTCGTAGCGGAATTGGTAGTTGAGGAATTCATGGAAGTGGTAGTGTGGTAGGTAGTGTAGTAGGTAATTAATTTATTTTATTATAATATTCTTTTGCTAAGTGTCTTAATTTTGCAGAATTCATGGTAAAATGTAATAATATTTATTGTAATATTCTTTCGATAGTTGTTTTAATCTGAATATTTCTTTAATATTATTTATGATATATTCTAGATATAACATATCTTGGGTTCTTTGGTACATATATAAATTTTCATCCATTAATTGTTCTAACAGTTTTATATCTTCCATAGATTCTATCCAATATTGTAAATATTCGTAGTTCATTTTAATCTGAATTTATTTCTAAATCATACCATTC